>VMDO01003765.1:125536-137311 GCA_007922755.1 Pedetes capensis
AAACTATGGTATATATACACAATGGAATACTATTCAGCAATCAAGAAAAATGAAATAGGGTCATTCGCAGCAAAATGGATGGAATTAGAGAAAATTATTTTAAGTGAATGAACACAAGCTCAGAAAGAGAAACAACACATGTTCTCACTCATATGAGAGAGCTGACTCAAAATTACAAGAAGGAAAAATCCTACTCAAACGTAAGATCACATTAAAAGAGGGGGAGGGAAGATAAGAATGAGGTCAATATAAATGGACTAAAAATCGCATGTAATTGTTCTAACAAGATAGAAACAAAGACCACTACAGGAAAAGTTCCTATCTTAAACAGAAATGGAACCCAAGGACATAGAGAAAAATACTATATAGTAAAAGATAGAGAAGACTTGGATGGGAAACTTAGATGGGAAGTGGGGGATGGGGGAAACATAGAGGAGGGTAAGGGGTAACCTCTATGAATAATGCTTATCAAATTGCATAAATGAAAATTGTCACAACGAAAAGCATGTCAAAATGAATCACATTATGATGTACATTAAAAATTTCTAATAAAAAAAAAAATGTTGCCTTGAAGATGTCACCCATTCTCAAGGATGCCAAGTAGGCTTCCTCCAGCAGCTCAAGCTCTCAATAAGGTTAGAAGAGCTAGAGGACCTGCAGCTGCACATGAAATGTCTGCCTGAAATGGCCAGCCTTCCAAATGAGGAATTATAACTGCAGCCATAAACCCAACACCAAAAAAAAAAAAAAAAAAAAAAAAAAAAAAAAAAAAAAAAAAAAAAAAAAAAAAAAAAAAAAAAAAAAAAAAAACAAGGAAAATCTCAGCAAAATTTACAGCTAGAAAAAATGTTTCCTATTTTTCTCTCCTAGACAGGTTTGAAGTATTGACTTCTAGGGGTCAGCTTTGTGAGAGAACACTTGTCACAAACTGCATATAGAATTGAGAACACTTGGCAGCCCTTTCATTGGGTTCTTGTGGCCTCAGGTGTTGACAGGCAAGTAGACATGGCACAGAATCATGTTATCAGTATTTGACAAATTTACTGTCCTCACCTTTGACAAAAGCATTCATCCCATTTGGTGTTCTGCCAAGTCCTGGCCCCTTTCTCTATGTCAATTTGATTTTTTTTCACACATTGCATGGCCTTTGTATGAAATGGGACAGAATAAGAGATTCACCATTCTGCCAAAGTTAAGATCGCTGAGCACTGCAGCTTTCTGAGTTTAGTAATTCTGATGTGGCGTTTGTCCATCAATTCTTTTTTGTTAGTTAAATGTTAATGTTATTAGTAGACCATGAATGGCCCTGAAAGGGTATTGCAAAATTGTTTTAATAGTGACATAGAAATTTATTGAATGTATTTGTTCTTCAACTTATCATTGAGTTTATTTTAAAATATACCAATCCCTAAAATTTTCTAGAGAGCAGTAAAAATTACTCTTCTACAAAGGAGACATATTATTACTGCTGAACAGAAGCCTAGATCATTAGAATGAATACTTGACTCCTTCCATTCTCAACTTCCCTACTAGAATAAAAGAAGATACAGAGACAAAGAAACAGGGACAGAGAGGGAGAGACTGAAACATATAAAGACATCCTGATGTAAGTAACAATACCTCACAGAAGTAGATAAAGCATTTGGCTTATGGTCATATAACAAGATGCTGATGTGAGTAGGGAGAAAATACATTCCCATTTCTATAAACTGAATAATCTAAAACACATTCTCTTGCTCTGTATTCATAAAATGTATACTAAAATATGAGAAATAATAGTTTTGAATAAAATTAGAGGATTTTTATCACTTAATTATTTCTTCTAACAAAAAAAAAATCAATGGTACGACAAAGGATCTTATCTATTTTCAGAAAAGGTGAAATCCATATGTCTTCTGATGAATCTACTTATAAAAGTCACAGGGGGAATGAAATCAATATTAAACCCTATCAGGGTTGCTATGAGTTGGACCCCATATGACAGCACCTGACAAAAGCAACATGTTGAACATCATGTCACTTCATTAAAACAGAGCTTTCCTGCCAATTTTGGAGTCATGGATTGCTGCATGCCTCTGCTTTTTTGGAGTAGAGTCTTCACACATGGAATCAAAGATGCAAAGAGGAAAGGGTTACATACCATAGCAATGCTTATTAGCCACATTGGTTGAGCCACTCTTCTGGGTATTTTTATATTTGTTACCTGATTAAATCTACATAATGTTTCTTTGTGGAATAACTAACTCATTCATTCATTCAATTATTCACCAACAGTTGATTAAGAAGTACCCTGGGTACTGTTCAAGTTGCTCTGGAGCTCAAGATTAAGATGTCTTAGCTCTTAGGGAATCATTCATTAAAACAAGAGTCAAACAAGTAAACAGGGCATTTCAAAGCAGCAAGATAGAATTCTCCAGAACAGGAACACTCAGGGTTCTGAAGGAGCCAACAGGAAAAGCCTCTAAACCAGTCTGCCAGCAAGTTTCCTAAGGTGAGTGATAAGAGGTATGCACGTTGTTGTTGTTACATGCCTCTTACTGATAAGAGGTATGCACGTTGTTGTTGTTACATGCCCTCAAGTCAGGGTCTAACTCATAACAACCCTCAGAGTATTTTCAATGGCTGATTGTATTGGAATTGCCTGGGGAGTGAGTTACCAAGTTCTTCCATTTTTGCAGTGCTGGTGATTGAACCTGGGTCCTCAGAGAGTGTGGAGCAGCACTCTACTAACTGAGCTAAACCCCAGTCTATGCACATTATTACACTGGTGGAAAACAATTCAGGAAGAAGGCAGTGGTGAGATCGCTAAAGGAGAGTCCATGAAACTTTTTATACTTTTTTTTTTCATTTGAGTAAGTTCAAGCTCAGGGGACTGAATAACTTTTCAAAGGCTTCCCAGGAGTGCTCTCTCTCTCTCTCTCTCTCTCTCTCTCTCTCTCTCTCTCTCTCTCTCTCTCTCTCTCTCTCTCTCTCTCTCTCTCTCTCTCTCTCTCTCTCTCTCTCTCTCTCTCTCTCTCTCTCTCTCTCTCTCTCTCTCTCTCTCTCTCTCTCTCTCTCTCTCTCTCTCTCTCTCTATATATATATATATATATATATATATATACATACATATATATAATATATATATACATACACATATATATGTATGTATATAAACTGCTAGTATATTGATGTAGGATTGTTCAGTATCCCAAATTATGACTTTCAATGCCATTAATCATTATTAAGGGTATTTCTACGTATGGTACTTTTACATCTACTCAGTTTATATGTGCACAAATATCTTTCAATATTCTCCTTATAATGTTCAATCATCCATACTATCTTATTCCTTTCTGCATTCTATGGAAATCTTAACAAATAAAAGTTGGACCACTGCATACCTCTGTGGTTGGGTTGGGAATAAAGTATTGGAACATTACTTTCTTAGGAGATGTGTACATATAGCCAAGAACAAGATCTACGCTTAACATTCCCAAGAAGGAATTGAAATGCACATATTTTTAGAAGTACATATCAAAAAATGTTGGGTTGAATTCTTCAGTTTAGAATAGAAGTCTCTGGCTTCCCAAACATCTGCTCTATTTTGTGAATTCTCTCTCATGGAGAATATCCACATCTTCCTCTGTTCTTCCTGATCCGGCCATGGACACATTCAGAGTAGCATTAAAGGGTCCCTATTAGTCACTCATCTCTCACATCAGAGCACATACACATGCACACATGCAACACTTTGTCCTGTTTTTCACTCTGCATGGCATAAACAATGAAATCAGACTTCAGAGATCTCTGTGCTCTGATTCCTGTGTCCTTCTCCAAATTGATCTCATTCTCACTTCTCATTTTATGGGAAGTGCCAAGCTTTGATCTGCCTCAGTTTTTTTTAATGCTGCTCCTTTTAGTTCCTAATGTAGTTGGGCCTTATTCATCCGTTATGCATCAGCTCACATCCTTAGAGAAGTTTCCCTCATTGCCCTTGTCAATTATATTTTCCCTCTTATCCTATTTCAAATAATAGCTTTTCCTTCATAGAACCTTAAAAATCATACATTTCTCAGTGGTTATTATTTTAGATGTATGTTTCTCTTATAAACTTTTGAGGAAAGGAAGTATAATTGTTAGGAACACCCATTAGCACCAAAGTACCACATACCAAAGTAGCACCTGAAAATTTGTGGTGCCCAGTGGAAAATGAAGTGGGGATCCCTTATTCAAAAAATACTGAGAGATCCAAGTTGAAGAGAAGAGAGCATTGAACTAAGCAAAGCTGCCTTCTGAGAACAAGACTCCCCAGATTGCACATGCATAAAGCCAGCCCTGCAACCACCTTATACACACTAACATAATAAGGAAGTGCTTCATACAAGGAATAAATTTCTAACAGGTGAAAACAGTGACCCATCTTCACACTATGTAAAAGATTTATTCAGAATGTTCCCAACAAACGCATTTGAGAAGGACAGAGACAGACTCCACAGCAAGTGAGCCAGTGGGGATAGGGACAAAATAGAGGAAGCAAGAAATGCAAAAATTCACTTTCAAATTTTGCTTGGGATCATTTTCAAGTATTATAAAACTAACAAAAGAATCTCCAAAAGTGGAACAACAATCTATTAACAACTTAAATATATAAAATATTGCAAACTCTTCTAAACACTGATTTCTTTCATGTGTATTATTTCATTCTAACCTTCCCTACAATTGTGAGAAATATATTTTGGGTTTTCCTTAATCTGTACTCTGAAAATAAGCTGAGGTGTAAAACAATTTGTGTAATTTCTCTGTGAGTTGTTTTGAGAGATGGAATGAATTTTGATACCCAGGACAGTACTGAGTCTATGCCTTAGGAGCCACCCTGTGGAGTGTCTTCCTTGAAATTTCCAGGTCCTACCTGAGGCTGTCAGTGCCTTTAGGGTGAAAACCCTGAGCCTGGGATCCACATGGACCTCAAACCCAGGCTCTCCTCTTCCATGCCCACCTCCATATGCTGGATCAATCAAGTATGAAAAGCCAAAAATTGAAAAAGTGATTTAAAAAGTGATAAGCAACATAATTTCAAAAGCCTTTTGGTTCGGAAATTCATTCACTTAGCATGTAGCCTAAGGAAATCATTCAAAAGTAGAAAATGAAACAACTTTTTCTGTTGATTATAGAATCATCTACAAATGTAAGGAGAAATATCATTTTCATGGTTTGCTATGATTGTGCAAGATTTTTAAATGAATTGACTGATTAAGTGAGGGATTCAGGTAAATGGAAACTATAGGGTAGAAATGAATAAACTATATGGGTTAGCTCTTAGGAAACCTATACTTCTTACACTGTGGCATAAAGATTGCCTAATTACTTATTAAACATAAGCATTCCTGGGCCCCACTCATTCTTGTAAATGGTTCTTGCTCCTCAGTCTGTGATCTGACTACAGTGTTGCCACCGGTTTATGTCAACCAAGAGTGGGAGGAATAATGTTCATTGTTTACTAACCCCAGGCATTCCCTGCCACCGGCACTCTATGTGGTCATTTCATCTACTCTCTGATCTCTGAACACATCTGTCAGTATTCTGGGAGTGCATGAATCTGTCTTCTCTGTCTTCTCTTTCTTCTCTATTGCCTCTAATTTATACTATGAGGAATGCTCTCTTAGGTGGCCCATATAACTTGCCAAATGAGGGATGGACATCCTTTGCTCAAAACTGAGTACTTATTCACCTTCACAGGGCTCCTGGCTATCTTCCCTATTTGTGAGAGTGTGTGAAAAGTAGGGATACAGTTAACATGGGAAGGGGCCATGGCTCATGTAGAAATGCCTTAGATGAAGAGTTCAAGAGAACACACAATTAAAAGATATTTTATGATATACTATACTCAGAAAAGGGGTTGGGATTTAGCTCAGTTGGTAGAGCACTGCACTGCAGTCTCTGAGGTCCCGAGTTCGATTCCCAGCACCACAAAAATGGGAGAAGGACCTGGCAATACACTCCCAAGGCAATTCTGAAACAGTCAGCCATTGTAAACCCTATGAGGGTCACTATGAGTCAGATACCGACTCGACGGCACGTAACAACAACAACAATACTCAGAAAACTATGTATAATATGACAAAAACTATTATTCACATGAGCTACATACTCAGAGTGATACTTGCATTTTTATTCAATATCAATGAGGCACAGTAGCTTTTCTTAAGAGAGTCTACAGGAAGCGATGTTCACAGATAGCATTCTGGAAAATGATGGTTACATGTGGCAGAATCACAAATAGTGATTAATCAGAATCAAATAATCAGAATTAAAGAAGTGAGTAGGCAAGTACACCTATGTTATTTTAATCAAGTAGATCCTGAAAAGCTATGGGATTATAAAACAGATTGCATTCTTTTTCTCATGGTAGAAGACATGAAATTAGGCAGAGATTTTCATGTCTTTATTTTTCAATGTTGAATCATTTCCTTAGGCTTCATTGTAAGAGGAAGGATTACTGGATCAAAACTCTTGCTCAGTCGGCTGACTTTTGATCATTTAAAGTAACATTTTCTGTTTTCAGTTACTAGGTGGCTTATAACAAACTCATTCCAGGTTTATCATACTGTCATATATATTCTGAAAAATAAAGACATGAAATTAGCCAGAGATATAAAAAGAATAAAGAATACAAAGAGGTGATTGATGAACCTCGTCAGGAAGGAGTGATACCTAGATACCATGAATATTCTTCATATGCATTGGCTGACAAGTAAAACAAATATGTGAGTGTATCTTCTATACAAATGCATTATATAATCTCCATTGATAAATCACATCTTCCATGAACCCATAAATTTTGTATTATATTTTTCAATCAAGTAGCTAAAAGACACAGAAAGAGATCCCACAAAAAAAATATTTGCGTGAAGTCATACATATCATGATCCTGGAAGTGTGGAAGTGTAATCCAAAGTCTATTAGAAAGACATCCATACTCCTACAATCTGTGCAAAAGAATTGGAAAAATACATACATACATACATACATACATACATACATACATACACAGGAGAAAATAATTTATTTGACTTTTGTATGCCTGGGGAATCATATATTTTCCATGTGAAAGGAAAAAAACATCAAGCGCAATATTTATTGAACAATAAAGGTAAGATTTTTGTTGAGAGAAACTGAATTACCTTTTACCAGCAAATGGTGTTTAATATCACAGAAGATAAATCTTAGGTTTAAAAAATAGGAAACAGGCTGTATAGATGCACTCAGCTGTGTAGATAATTACAACACAGCGTCGTAGTTGTTAACCTGATAGTGTGAAACCGATGCACCGCAGAATCAAACTTAAAAGGAAGCACAGCTCCTGCTCAGAAATATGTCCTCTGTGTCAAGCAGTATTAGATTATTTCATCCTGACAGTTTTTGAGTCACATTTCAGAAACCACTATTTAGTGACTTGTTATTTATTCTTGCTGTACCATCATATGCCCATGCACAATTCATCTAACACTTGCAGCATCAATTGGCTCATCTGCAAAATGGAAATAATAATAGAGTTGGTAATCCTGGATTATTATACATAATTTTGCACCAGTACTCAGTGGCACTAACTGCTTTTAGGTCTACTCTTTTAAAACTCATAGAATCTACCCTTAATATTTTTTAAATCTTCAGTGTCTTGCTTCTCAAATACTCTGATGATATGAACTTAAAAATATAGGTGGTAAAATGTTTCATCAAAATATATTGTTTTGGATTCTTCCCCCATCCTAAAATCCCAGAGGAACCAAGATGCTAATTTGTGGCCTGACACATCAAAACACTGGTACAGAATTTATCAAAATTACTTTGAAGCACTTATTCTCTATGTGGTATTTCTTCATGGTTCTATGAAAAATTTATCCTGGATTTCCTTAGAAGTCATTCAGACACTCCCAAGTTACCCACAGTCCATCCTATCTGAGATCCTATGGGAGCAGGGCTCTGATGGACTATCACTACAATCTAACACCTATACTCTTCCACCTTGAAGAGAAAAGTACTGCCTCCTCATGCAAGTTAAGTCTCTATATCCTCTAAGCCTCTAAGCCACAGAGCTTCCTCTTTAACACTTATTTAAAAGCAAAAAGGTATTGTAAAGAAATCCATGGGACTCAATGCTTTGCTTCCCTCAGATGTGAAAAGTGGAGGAACAAAGAGAATCTTTCTCTTGAATTTCTCTTGTTTTTCTAAACCAAGAAGAAGAAAGCACAAGTTAAAAAACTAAAACCAGTTCACTTTCACCTCCATATTCTTCATCTCAACATTCATTCCAACACCAAGTTTTGTACATTCCACTCCCTCAAACTGTCCTCTCACTTCTCTATGACATTCTTGCCAACACACAAGGTCAGGATGCCATCAGTCTTTGGATGGGTAACTGCCACAACCTGATGAATTGGTTCCTCCTTCACTGCTATTCTTCTTATGATATTTCCACAGAGCAATGAATGTGATTTCTCCAAAAAGGGTATCTGCACACTTTGACACCCTGTCTTTTCCCCTTATTCTTCAGATGACATCTAATCCCCTTAACATTGCTTTTCTCTACCAGACTCTGTCAGACTTACAGGTGTTCTCCCTTACTATCCATTCAAGGACATTCAAACAAACAGAAATACTTTCATTTATTCAGAATAGATTATTTCTTCTTTAAGGACTGTTAAAGTTGTTCCCAAGCCAGCCATGTCCTCCCATTGCTTGCCTAGATAGTTATTCTCCCATTTCTCAGGCATCAGCTCACTCAATACTTCATCTGAAAGAATTTTCTGTCCTAGTAAGAGAGATGGATGACATGTTAATTATCCTATAATATAATATGTTCCTTTCACACTTTACAATTACTTGCCTAATCATTCATTAGATTATAACTACTGCAGAGGAAGGGACCATTCTGTCTTGTTGAGCTAAGTGAGGAGCATTGTGAGTGTTTAATAAATATTCACTGGATAAATGTGTGAAGGAACAAGTAGTAGTAGTTGTTGTAGTTGTTGTTGTTAGGTGCGTAGAGTCTGACTCATAGCACCCTCATACAGTTTTCAATGGCTAATTGCTTTTGGATTGCCTCGAGAGTGGATTGCCACATCCTTCTCCCATTTTTGCAGTGCTGGGAATAGAACCCGGTACCTCAGAGACTGAAGAGTGGTGCTCTACAAAGTGAGTGCCAGGAACCCCAGCCAGGAACAAATAGTAGAATTATGGATATCCTAATTATGGCCATATAGGTATTATGAATAATATTGGCTGAAGTCTGTTGCAACTTGTTAATTTCTTTTAGTTGTTTGTAATTCCAAAGTTAAACCAACCTCTTTAGTTTTTAAAAGGCAGGAGGAAACAAAACACACTTGTAGTTCATAGACCTTTGTAAATTTTCTTCTTTAAGATAATTTTGAACTAAGTGAATATTTCAGGATGCAGTGTCACTATTACAGACAATTCTGTGTCAAAGAACAATTTGTAGAACTAAAGACCTGTAAGGAGCATGGCTGAATGGAGATAATACCATTGACCAGACAGTATGATAAACCTGGGATGAGTTTGATATAAGCCGCCAATAACTAAAAACAGAAAATGTGACTTGAAATGATCAAAAATCAGCAGAGTGAGTAAGAGTTTTAACCCAGTAATCCTTCCTCTTACAATGAAGCCTAAGGAAATGATTCAACATTGAAAAATAAAGGAAGATTTCCTAATCATTGCAACATTATGAATGCAAGGGAAATATTTTATTAGTGTAATTGATCATCACTATTGTACAAGACATTTAATGTGGGTTGCCTGATCAAGTAAGAAATGAAGGTGAATGGAAATTATGAAAGCACATTAATAAATTATGGTATACTAAGCACCAAAACAACAATGCTTCCCAAAATGTCACCTGCTGTTGTTGTTAAGTGTTCTTGAGTTGGGTCTGACTCACAGAGACCTTATGTACATCAGAACAAAACACTCTCTGGTCATCTGCAGACCTCTTCTTTTATAAGCACTTGCTTGTTAAATATGCAAATAAATTTCTGGGCTCAAATCCACAACTATTGAAGGAGAATCTCTAGAAAGCTATAGAAATATTTTTCTTAATGTAAAATACACAATTTCCTAATGTGTAATTTATAGGATAAAACTATTTTAAATGATATGTACAAAAATACTATAGAAATTATATCAACTAAAATAAATACATTTGGTTCTTATGTTCAGAGATGTGTGGATGGAATTAATAATCCTTATACTTTTTGAATCCAAAATGGGGCAAATCTAGAACAAATATCCTGAAATTTGGAATCTGAAAATATGGGCTATAATCAACACTGAATCATTTACCTTAAAAATGACCTTAAAGAATTCACTTAAGCTCTGAACCACACATGCAAAATAAAAGAAATAAGCTTACCTCACCTGTAAAGAGATGATACATAAGAAATGTACATGTCCTGATGTGATAGAAGAACCCCAAACCTTGAAGTCAACTGGACATTTTTTGGGTACTAGATCTGTCATTTAGTATTCACATGATTTGGGAAAGTTATTCAATGTTTCTCAGTCTACTTGTGCATCAACAGAACAGACTCAATAATGTCTATTTCATAAGCCTAGACATAAAATTATATGGCATGATGTGAGTAAAGGTGTTTACTCAGTGCTAGTAATCATTTCTCTGAGAACAGAAAGAACTTTTTTATTCTCAGCATTCCCACTGCTGATATAGGATTTAAGAACAGGAAACAAAAAGCTCAGATTTAGTTTGCACTAAGAACCCAAGGTTTTCCAATTACATAATTTTGGATATTCACTCTGATGGCCTATCCCTTAAATTTGAAAGTCTATAAAGAACAAGATCTCTATTTTCTCCTTAATGTCTTCTTATTCTCAAGTTCTTAAAATGCTGTGGTCTCTAAGAATCCTTCACCATGCCTTTCTCCACAACAACAACAAAAAATCATTAAAAATCACATCTTTCATATGATTTTCTTTGGCAAACTGATTTAAAGTACTCTACTTGGCAGGAAGCCATTATCTAATTTCTAAATTAGATAATAAACAGTGAGGGCACAGTACCTGTGACCATACCTTCATAAGAAAAATTCTGAACCCACTTAATCAAAAACAAATCAGTAGAGTATGCTGTAATGTCACTTAGCTGTATTTACCTTCCTTCAAGCAAAAATTATTGGTTTATCTACTGTTCAGCTGAAGTCCATGTAAAACCCAAATTCCACTATTACAGTACATTCATTGCATAGCCTTTTCAAAGACTGCTGCTTATGTCCACACATGCATAAATGGACTGTGTAAGAAGAGGCCTTATCTGCTCAGATTAGTCCCTAAGAATCTACAAAGGTCAGAGGAGTCACTTTATGTTTAGATGGGTTCTGAAATATTACTTAGAAACTTAGAGTCTTCAGAAAAGGGACAAACTTTCCCCAAATCAAACCAATGTTTTCGATAATGTAGCTATGGCTGTATATGTTCCATTTCTTTGATGCATTCCTTTAACAATATCCTCATGTCTACCATTAAGCAGCCTGCAGCTGTAGCCCTGTGGCATCCAATCCTGTCAGACCTCGGAAGCTAAGCAGGGTCGGGCCTGGTTAGTACCTGGATGGGAGACCACCTGGGAACACCAGAAGCTGTAGGCTTGGGAGAAGGACCTGGCAACCCCCTCCCAAAAATCAATCTGCCATTGAAAACCCTATGCACAGCAGAGAAGCACTGACAATAGTGTTTCCCCTGTTGTACAGAGGGTCGCTATGAGTCGGA
>VMDO01003766.1:0-111741 GCA_007922755.1 Pedetes capensis
ATCCTTACGACTGGGTCAGCACGCAACTTCACAATAAATGGAGAAAAGATTGAGGTTGCCCAAGATTTTGCTTTGCTTGGCTCTATAATCAACACCTGTGGAAGCAGCAGTCACGAAATCAAAAGACGCATTGCTCTAAGAAAATCTGTGGCTAAAGATCTCTTTAGAGTATTGAAAAGCAAAGATGTCACATTGAAGATGAAGGTGTGTCTGACTCATACCATGGTATTTTCAGTCACATCATGTGGTTGTGAAAGCTGGACATTGAACAAGGGAGACAAGAATTGATGCTTTTGAATTAGGGTGCTGGAGATGTCTATTGAATATACAATGGACTGCCAGAAGGACCAACAAATCTGTCCAAGAAGAAGTGCAACCAGAGTGCTCCTTGGAAGCAAGAATGATAAGAGTGCGTCTTACATATTTCGGACATGTAGTCAGGAGAGATCAATCCCTAGAGAAAGATATCATGTTTGGGAGAGTGGCAGGTCAATGCAAAAGAGGAAAACCCTCCACCAGATGGATTGACACAGTGTCTGCAACGGGCTTATGTTTAAGCAATGGGCTTAAACATAAATAAGATCATTTGCCTGGCACAGAATCGGCAAGTGTTTCGATCTGCTGTACATAGGGTCGCTATGAGTCAGACTCAACTCAATGGCACCTAACAACAACAAAACATGTGACAATCCACTCAAAAAAAAAAGTCCCCCAAAAATCAGCCATTGAAAACTCTAGGAGGGTTGTTTTGAGTCAGACCCAACTCAATGGCATATAACAATAATAAAGTCAGTACATTTTATTTTCCACATTATGCCCATTACAAAAGAATTTCAACTTTTTAAGTATATTCTGCTTCCCATGATTTGACCCATTGACTTCTCATATATCCTATAAACTGTAAAAGGATGATACTTAACATACTGAGGGTATTTTTAAAAGTATTTGCTTACCAATATTTCTTTACCATTCTGTTTCCAGTTTTAGACCATCTAGTTATTATGTACCTTAAATATAACAAAATCTATCAATGTAAGCATAATGTATAAAGGCTTAATAATATGGTCACAATCTCAGGTGCTAAAACCCAAGTGTAATCTGGATTGAGCAGATTAGCTGACTGTTTAGGTTCAAAGCCAGTTCTATTGCACAGCAGCTGTATAATCTATGGACAAACTACTTAACTGTTTAGTGTTTCTCTCTCCTCATCTGTACAGGGAGAGTATCTTCCTAATATGAGTTTTCAGAGGGCTAAATGTGATGCCTACCACATTTTGACATACAGCATATATTCTTTTGAAATTAAGCTTATGTTCTTTCCAAAATCATAAATTGTGGCCCCCCACTCTGCCATCTTCAAGGATCAATTTAATTTTGGTGAACAGCCAAAAACTGTTTAAAGGTTGTTCTCTAAGAGACGTCATTTATTAAGCAACATCCCAAATACCTTTAAAAAATATCTAACAATTTTTAAATGTTGGTATTTAAACAATGACTTGGGAAGACAATTTGTAACCTTGAATTTGTATCATTAAGCCTGTCATTTCAGTGCTGATCAATGTCAAACAATTGAGTTATTGCTATTTTGTCCTCAGTCTACCTGTGCAAGTTGGCCTTGTTTTTCTCTTTAAATGGATGAATTTTGTCCCTGAGAATGCATATAGAATATTTTTTAGTCTTCACTTGGAGAAAATTACTTATATTAGTTATTTCTTTCCTTCTGCTTTCCTTAAGAAACTTCTCTTTGATGGAAGTTAAACTTTTGAATCTGTTATCCATGTCTGGTTTCCCCTCATACTCTTATTCTTTTGAATGCTCTGCAACCTGTTCTGGAAAGGGTCTCACCTTAATCCTCCACCTCCTTTATTCTTTATCTGCATTCAGTTTTCTACTTAGCTAAACTACAGACTTTATTTTCATAATTAATTCATTGATTCAACAAATGTTTATTAAAGGCTCTCAATGATCATTTTTTAGATTCTCAGATCTTTTGGGGGATTGCAACATCTTCAAATCTAAGAATACTGAGTTTGTCATCTTGTTCATTTTCATCAGACTTCCAGGATTTGACTGCCTACTCATCTTTGTTGTTTGGGATCAACCATTTGGGGTGGTTGGGTAAAAGGGCGCCTACCTCTGCTGATCATGGGGAATGCTGGAACATACTGCCACATGAGGTAAGCCAGCAGCTTGTCTGTGCATGTGAGTTCCCCATCCTACTGGGGATCTGCAGCTATGGAAGGTGTTGTGGGTCTTCTCTGGCCCAATGCCCATGTTTAGTACTTTGGCTTGAGAACAACCACTGTTGCTGCCAACCAAATGCCCAGTCCAACTGGGGCAGGCAGAAGCCCAAATGATGTAGCTGTTTCAAGCATGGCCTTCATAAGGGAGAGTTTGTCAAGACTTTCTCTTAGTTTGGGGATTCTCTGTAGTTACTTTCATTTGACTGGAATGCAAAAGTTGGAAACAAAGAAGAAGGTTCAGTAGTTGGAAAATAGGGCCTTGGTGACGGAAACGATGCTGGAAAATGCATGACAGAATTTTGTCAGACCAATGGCAAATACATTTTTTTCACCAACATGGAGGATGACCATATACATGGACTTCCCCAGATGGAATATACAGAAACCAAACTGACTACATTTGTGGAAAAATGATGGAAAAGCTCCGTGTCAAATGTCAGAACAAGACTAGGTGCTGATTATGGATCAGTTCATCAACTGCTCATGCAAATTCAAACTGAAACCAAAGAAAATTAGAACAAGTGTACAAGAGCCAAGGTATGACCTTGAGTATATCACACCTGAGTTCAGAGACCACCTCAAGAATAGGTTTAATGCATTAGACACAATTGATAGAAGACCAGACAAATTGTGGCATGACATCAAAGATATCATTCAAGAGGAGAGCAAAAGGTTATGAAAAAAGAAAGAAAAAAAGAAAAAACCAAATTACATGTCACAAGAGTCTCTGAAACTTGCCCTTGAATGTCAAGCAGCTAAAGTAAAAGGAAGACATGATGAAGTTAAGGAACTAAACAGAAGATTTCAAAAGGCAGCTGAGAAGACAAAAACAAATATTATAATGACATGTGCAAACAGCTGGAGACAGAAAACCAAAAGGGCAGAACATGCTCTGTGTTTCTCAAGCTTAAGGAATTGAAGAACAAATTCAAGCCTTGAATGGCAATAGTGAAAGTTCTAGAGGGAAAATATTAAATGATGAAGGAAACATCAAAAGAAGATGGAAGGAGTACACAGAGTCATTATACAAAAAAGAATTGGTGGATGACCAACTATTTCAAGAGGCTGCAAATAATGAGGAACCAATGGTATTGAAGGGTAAAGTAGAAGCTGCCATGAGGGATTGGCAAAACACAAGGCTCCAGGAGTTGATGGAATACCAAGAGATGTTTCAACAAACAGATGCAGCTTTGGAGGGGCTAACATGTTTATGCTAAAAGATTTGGAAAACAGCCACCTGGCCAACTGACCGGAAGAGATCCATATTTGTGCCTATTCCCAAGAAAGGGGATTCAACTGAATGTGGAAACTATCTAATAATATCATTAATACCACATACAAGGAAAATTTTACTAAAGATCATCCAAAAGTGACTGTAGCAGTATGTAGACAGAGAGCTGCTGAAAAATCAACCTGAATTCAGAAGAGGGAGGGAAATCAGGGGCATCATTGCTGATGTCAGATAACTCTTAGCTGAAAGCAGAGACTATCAGAAAGATGTCTATGTTTTATTGACTATGTAAAGTCATTTGAATGTGTGGATCATATAAATTATGGATAACCCTGCGAAGAATGCGAATACTAGAGCACCTAATTGTACTCATGAGGAATCTGTACATGGATCAGGAGGCAGTCATTTGAACAGAACAAGGAAACACTGTTTGGCTTAAAATCGAGAAAGGTGTGCGTCAGGGCTGTATCCTTTCATCCTATCTTTTAAATTTCTATGCTGAGCAAATAATCTGAGAAGCTGGACTTTATGAAGAAGAATGCAGCATCAAGATTGGAGGAACACTCATTAACGACTTGTGTTATGCAGATGACAGAACTCTGCTTGCTGAAAGTGAAGATTTGAAATATTTACTGATCGAGATCAATGAACATAGCCTTCAGCATGGATTGAGACTCAACATCAACAAAACAAACATCCTTACAACTGGGTCAGTATGCGACTTCACAATAAATGGAGAAAAGATTGAGGTTGTCCACGATTTTGCTTTACTTGGTTCTACAATCAACACCTGAGGAAGCAGCAGTCAAGAAATCAAAAGACACATTGCCTTGGGAAAAGCTATGGTAAAAGATCTCTTTAAAGTAGTGAAAAATAAAGATGCTACACTAAAGGTGAAGACGCCCGACTCATGCCATGGTATTTTCAGTCGCATCATATGGATGTGAAAGCTGGACATTGGACAAAGGAGACAGATAAAAAATTGATGCTTTTAAATTATGGTACTAGAGACGATTATTGAACATACCATAGACTGCCAAAAGAACCAACAGGTCTGTCCTAGGAGAAGTGCAACCAGAGTGCTCCTTGGAAGCAAGGGTGGCTAGACTGCATCTCATTTAATTTGGACCTGTAGTCAGGAGGAACCAGTCTCTGGAGATGGACATCATGTTTGGAAGAGTGTCAGATCAATACAAAAAAAGGAAAACCCTCAACTAGATTGATGGATAGCATCTGCAACAATGGGCTTAAACATAAATAAGATCATGTGCCTGGCACAGAATGGGGAGTGTTTCATTCTGCTGTACATAGGGTCGCTAGGAATCGGACTCAACTTGACAGCACCTAACAACAATAACAACATGCTTTCCTCTGGTTTTATATAACCAAATTTCATATGTCTCTATTGCAGATATTCCTCAAAACAATTGGCCAATTGATGGATTTTGGTCTCACAATGCCAATACATTTCATTTTCTTTTAACTTGAGGAGGAAGAAGAGGCAAAAGTATTTTCTTGGTCCAGCCATCTTTATTTAATCTCCCTCTCTTCTTAACTGAACTTATTTCAATTATGTTCACTGGTCTGCTGATGACCATTTAATCTTAAATTCATACAACATCCATAATACTTAGGAGAGGGTTTATGTCTCTATTTCAGTTACTTCCCTTAAGTGTCCCAAGCAAAAGACAAAGAAAGCACCATGGAGTTCAGAGTTCTCCTGAGTGAAGGCATTTGAGTTGGACCTTGAAGAACAGAACTAACTGGACCTGTAGACAGGTGTATAACAAGTAGTAATTGGTTACTTTGGCTTGACATGTTGAAGTCATGATAGAAGTTTGGAACCTAAAATGATAAGGGGGTAAAAGATCTTTCATTCTCTTGCTCTTTCTTTGTTGATAAAGTGTATGAAATGTCCAATAGAAAAAATTTTCCACAGATTTAAAAAAATCTATAGATGGATTAACTATCAGAATATTTATTACAAAATTAGGATCAAATGATAAATAGTGCCCATGAATTTTCTCTGGTGTATCTGTGTATAGATATGGAAACCATTTAAGGCTTACTTGTTCGTTTGCACACATATCCATTAAACATTGAAGATGTGAATTCAACACCAGGTAAGTCCTTTTGCGATCTGACCTATTTTTAGAAATACATAGGTAAAATCTTTATTTATACTAATTCCCTTTTAAACAGACACAAAATAGTTTATTACAAGTTAGTTTAATCTAACATTTGATAAACTACTGAATGAGATGACCCATTCTTTAGATGCTTTCTGTGCAACTACTGAACAGTTTGTCAATTGGCATAATTGTGGGTTTGAATGGGGTCCTCTAGGAAGTCATTTCTGAACACATTTATTTAAAAATATTCAATATTATAAGAAGATTTACTTATATCTGGAATATCTTACCTAGAGGATTGGAGGCAGAAATAATCAAGTCTGTGTAACCAAAGAGGAGTCTCAAATGGGGTTGTTGTTGTTGTTGGGTGCCACTGAGTAGTGTCCAACTCATAGCAACCCTCATGGGGTTTTCAAAGGCTAATTGTTTCAGGGTTGCCTCAGGAGTGGATTGCCATGTCCTTCTCCCATTTTTGCAGTGCTGGAAATCAAACCTGGGACCATCAAAGACTGCAGAGCAGCGCTCTACCAACTGAGCTAAATCCCAGCCCCTCAAATGGGGTAGTACATACATAAGAATTTTATCTTTATCCTAAGGGGACATAGATTTTTAAAAGGTTGAAAATAGAGCTGTAGAGGATAGTTCTAGGCCCTGAAGCCTCCTTGAGAAACTGCATTCTTTGCTCAAAACAAGTATTTTGAAAACCATAACTTATGTCTCATGCCACAAAATAGTAAGCAAAACTCATCTGTTCTTTACTATAGTATGATTCCTCTATTGATCATTTTTTGACATTGGTCTATAATTTAAGAAAAAAGTTATTATGAATTTAGCTTTTATTCAAAATTAAATAAGCAAAAGCAAAATTTTTAAGAAACGTTTACAAATTACTTACATAAAAGAAAGTTAATAGGGACAGTCACAAGTATGCAACAAATAATTACAAAAGTATCTAGGGCAGCATGAATATAAACCATGCCACAGCATGGTGATCCAACTGTGAAATGAATAAGGCATAACTAACATTTGCACCAAGACCAGAATTGAAAACAAAGCAAACTTTAAAAGCTTAGTTCTATAGTAAGCTTCTTCTCTTCCCCCAGACCCTTAATGGGTTTATAATATGTAATTTTCTAAAACAAATACATCATGTCAAACTATAAATTACATAGATGGGCAGTTAATGTGAAAAGCCCCCTAAAATGTACAGTCTAACTGGTACTGAACCGAGTTCTCCATTTATCTTTATGTACATTTAATGTAAACCATATTTTCACAGTTTTAAGTGTTTTATGAATAGATGCACAGTACCAAGTCAGGTTTGCAATTGTTCCTGAAAACTGGCTCTAGATTCTGCATCCTATGCCTGTCGGCCACTGGGATGCAAATATTTACATAAATAAGAAACTATGTCATAGTCAATGGTCAAGACAGTTCAGCAAGAGCAGTATTTCCAACAAAAAAAATGATACTCAGTACCATATTTTACATACTTGTGCAAATATAAGCATGAGGACAGATAAATCTGAGGCAAATTCAATTTGCAAAAATTTGTATCGCTGTTGTAAACTTGGGCAATAAGTGACCCTCAGCAAGTTCTGCTCTCTATGGCTTTTTTCTTTTCTTTTAAAATTTTAAAGCCAGAGAAAAAGCACACACATACTACCCAGGCATACACACGCACACACACCTCCGCACACACACACACTACATACACACACAGAGTACTTAGTTCATTTTAGAATATGGTACATAGTGCAACTTCATCACAATGTAGAGGTTCAACACACACTCAGTGCGTGTTTTTCTGTGCAAGTTCTTAGTGGTCTAAATCCTAGTTGAAGGTATTCATTCGCAGATCCACAAGATTCAAGAGGTTGAAGGAAAAATGTTTCATTACATTTCTCAAACCAGCACTGGATGTGCAAAGGCAGCGGATAATCTGGCCATCAATACAGCCAGATTAGGGTAACTTTAAAGTAAGATCCAAGCAGTCATTTACTTAGATTGGTCTCTAGAAAAATAGGTCAGTATATGCTGTATCTTTGTCAACCGCTCCTCCAAAGACTTCATTGATAACACTGATAGCTGATACCGTGGGTCTACAGGAAGTACTGCGAGAAGCCACCAACACCACGCAGGTCCATTAGGAGTTCCCTAAAATTGATCAACAGTTTATAGTGTTAATAAAATGAATAGTTATGTAACAGTAACAAACCACTAAAATGCTACTGTCCACTGAGCACTTTATTATGTGTCAGGTGCTGTTTTGAATTCCCTTAACTATCATGTAAGCTACTATTATGCCCACAGAAAAAAAGAAACTGAAGTTGGAAATGTAATGCAATTGTCCATGATATCTCAGCTCATATGGAGCAGAGCCACAATTAAAATCCGGACTTGACTCCACAACCAATACCCTTTCCTATGCATTGCACTGTCTTAACGCATGGTTTCTCAACGTCAGGCTACTGACATTGGCGTCAGGCAATTCTTTGTGATGTGAAGCTGTCCTGGGAACTGCAATACATTTAGCAGCATCTCTGGCACAAACCACTAGATGCCGGCTGTGATAACCAAAAATGTCTCCAGATAGGGCCAAATATCCAATGGGAGCAAAACTGCTTCTGGTTAAGAATGGTTTCCTTAAAATACTTATTTAACACATTTGGAAAAGTTAGTTGATATTTTAAAATTTCCTTAAAAAACTGTAGAATCCTAAGAAAGATATAAGAAAACCAATCTTGGCTTCTAGTTTAGTTTGAGAAATAAACATCTCCAGCAAAGCAGTCTCTCTGATGTTGCAAGGACTCACTAGTGGCTACAAAAAGAACTACAAATTTTCATAAAAGGATTTATAAGCCACCTTTACTACATACTGAATTGCTTTGCACTGGACCAGAACATGAAATTTTAGAATGACAAAAGAACTATGATTGTTGACTTCAATAAGCTTCTTCTGAGGTCAAATTAGATTGTGTATTTCCTCTTGTCAACTCAGCATCACCACCACCTCCTTTTGCATTCCAGAGACATCAGAAACTACATTTCTCGGAATCTCCTCTTCCATATCTCCAGGTTAGATTAGCTAATAACAAGGCATTCTTGTGAGATGCAGAAATTGGAAACCAGGTTGTTATTCCCTGGAGACAGCTGATTCTCTGTGGGAAGCATGTTTCCAGAGAATTCCTGTAAACCACCTGCTTCCCTGCTGCAAACTGATATACTGATGCAGACTCCCTAGGATTCCTAAGAATTACAGCACCTTACCCACAAGTTCTTCAGAAGCACCCCGCTTTGCTATTCCAGATGATCTGTGGCAACAGATCTTCAACTTCTGACAGAGAAGTCCCTGACCTTCACTCCTCTGGGTCTCCAACTGCTATTTAAACTCTACGATCTGCAGTAAACCCTTCATTTCTACAATATGTGGTGGCTGCTTTTGTTTTCCCAACTTCACTTACACAGTATCATTAACAGAAATCAGTGCTGCAGGACTAAATAAAAAATAGTAATGGTAAAATGATGGTGAAGTAATGTTGGATTTTTAAGGTATTTTTTTGAGATTTAAAATTTCCTTATTCAAATTTTTTCTTATCAAAGCTTACTTTTATCATTTTAAATCAGACCAGCCTTTGATAAGTTGAATGTGAGGTAATGTGCATCACAGAGGGATCTATTATCACTCCATTTTCACATACTTATTTAATCCATTCCTCTATGAAACTCATTGCCTTCTGACCACACTTTATTCAATTTCCAGGACAGGGACTCTTCTTTTATGTCTCCTGCAGTTTCTACTTCACAGATCTGCATGTACAGAAAATGCTTTATACACATAAATTAGGTTAAGCTTAAGTATAAACCCTAAGTACCTGAGCAAGACCTTAAGAAGAACAGTTTCATGATGAGTGAAGTGTTAAACAAATAGACAAAAAGGACTGAAGTAGTGGGATAAGTTGTTGGGGATAAAAGGAAACGTGAGGAAAGATTTTTTAAAAAATATACAAAATAATAGAGCTCTCAACTGTCAAGACTAACAGCCACATCTGATGGACTCAAAAACATAGCTGCCTCAGACAGTTTTATAGATGGTAACATGCCATTTTAATCCCTATCCCTCCAGAAGGTCTTCAGGTAAGAACCTTCTCCCTCTCTGGCACTCCATCCTGAAGGCAGCTCTACTGACAGCTATTTCTACCCTCATCTAGTAAGATGCAATGGGCACTCATGCTCTGGGGAATATGGTCATAATTCTAAAGATGGGGTCAAAGGAAATGCTTTATAAAAAAGGAAAACAAAAACAAGAGATTTAAAAAGTTACTAACTTAGGTCGGGTGCCATGGTGCACACGTGTTATCTCAACTACTCAAGAAGGTGAGGAAGGAGGATCGTAGGTTCAAGGGCAGAGGCCCCTGTGAAACTCAGCAAGACCCTGTGTCAAAATAAAAAATAGAAAAGAGGCTGCAGGTATAGCTCAGTGGTAGAGCACTTTTCTACCATGTGTGAAACCCTGGCCTCAACCTCAAGGACGGCAAAAAACAAGAACAAAAACACATCTTTATCTAGGTTTATTTTTAAAAGTGAGATTTTTAGAAGTAATATCAAAGCTATCCTACCTGAAGGTTTTCCTCCCTCTCAGGCATTGATCCAAAGTGCTGAAGGATTTGGCTTCGAAATCTGTCTCTTAAATTCTGAAACCAGCTGCAGGCTTGAGAGTATACCAAATCATGAAGCTCTCTGAGACACTTTATCTCATCTCCATTCTCAACCTAGAAAGACAACAGTCAGTAAGACATCTGCATCTAATCTCCCTGTCCTTATCACCCTACAGAAGTGTAAAAATAGTATCAGAAAAACACCACCTATTTTAGTACTAGATTATCAGATTACCAGAGAATTTTGTTCTTATGCTACAATATCATATATTTCTGTCTCACAAAGTGCTAATGGGGCAGACTAAAGAAAAAAAGCAAGGCCTGATCTCCACTGCACCTAGTTGACTCAGTGATGAAGTATTACACACCCTTACTGGCAGCCCCTAAGGGGGAGGAATAAAGCTGACAGTGAGTGTTGGTTCAAAGGTCTACACAAATTTGGAATTACTTTTGTCTTTTGAAAACAGTAGAAAACAAAACTGGAAGAACAAAGCTGCTATAACAAAAGGAGAAATGGGGGTCATGATGCAGACTACATGGCAGAAAGTAGTAATAGGCAGAGGACAGGCACCAGCTCATCTTTTACCAGGGAACTGGATCAAAACATAAAAATAAAAACTAACAAATAACTTGGCATACAAAGTTGGTAAATCAAAAGGTGGTTGTTGTTGTCAGGTGGCTTTGAGTCAGGTCTGACTCATAGTGACCTTATTATGTACAACAGAACAAACCACTTGCCAATTCTGTGCCAGGCACACAATATTTTTTATGTTC
Source organism: Pedetes capensis (assembly GCA_007922755.1). NCBI lineage: Eukaryota > Metazoa > Chordata > Mammalia > Rodentia > Pedetidae > Pedetes > Pedetes capensis. The sequence goes on from VMDO01003766.1 coordinate 11,039, forward strand.
AAGTCCATTGTTGCTAACACTGTGTCACTCCAACCAGCTCAGGGTCTTCCTCTTTTTCACTGATCTCCCAAACATAATGTCCTTCTCCAGGGATTGGTCCCTCCTGACTACATGACCAAAATAAGTAAGATGCAGTCTAGCCATCCTTGCTTCCAAAGAGCACTCTGGCTACATTTCCTCTAGGATGGATCTGTTGGTTCTTTCAGCAGTCCATGGTATATTCAATATTGTCTCCAGCACCATATTCAAAAGTATCAATTCTTCTCCTCTCTCCCTTGTTCAATGTCCAGCTTTCACAACCATATAATGTGACTGAAAACACCACAGCATGAGTCAGGTGCAGTTTTGTTTTCAATGTGACATCTTTACTTTTCAACACTTTAAAGAGGTCTTTTGCCACAGCCTTTTCCAATGCAATGTGTCTTTTCATTGCTTTATTGCAGTCTCTGGGTCTCTGGGGGTGCTGGTTATAGAACCAAGTAAAACAAAATCTTGGACAATCTCTATCTTTTCTCCATTTGTCGTGAAGTTGTGTACTGACTCAGTTGTAAGGATTTTTGTTTTGTTGATGCTGAGACACAATCCATACTGAAGGCTGTATTCTTTCATCTTCAACAGTAAATGTTTCAAATTGTCTTCATTTTTGGCAAGCAGATTTGTGTCATCTGCATAATGCAGGCTGTTAATGAGTCTTTCTCTAATCAGTATGCCACATCCTTCTTCATAAAGTCCAGCTTCTAGGATTATTTGTTGAGCATAGAGATTGAAGAGGTTCGGTGTAAGGATATAGCCCTGAGGCACATCTTTCTCAACTTAAAACCAGGCAGTGTTTCCCTCTTCTGTTTTAACAACCATCTCCTGAACCAGGTACAGGTTCCTCGTGAATATGATTAAGTGCTCTGGTATTCCCACTCTTTGCAATGTTATCTGTAATTTGCTATGATCCACACAGTCAAATGCCTCCGCATAGTCAATAAAACACAGGTAGCTATTTTTCAATGGCTGATTGTTTCAGGATTGCTTTGGGAGTGGATTGCCACATACTTCTGTTTTGTAGGGCTGGTGATTGAATTGAGGGCCTCAGAGTGCACAGAGCAGCACTCTAACAACGGAGCTAAAACCCAGCCCCAAATCAAAGGGTAGAGAATAAATTATATAATATTCAACATCTCCTGTAAAGGCTTAAGGATGTGGGTACCTTCATAACCCCCTGGTGAACTCTTTACAGATTCACCAAATGGCAAATGTAAAATGAAATACACCATTCATCCAGTCTGATATCGAGGAGAGTTTCACAGAACACAGGGGGAGGAGCTACATTAACTCTTCCATTTTGTATCAATTCTTTAATGCACATTTACATTCCATTTGCTATGGGCAGGGCAGTACTCCACTTGATATACAGTAACTCATCTGAAAAAATAGGAGGCTGATTCAGCCTTTCATACTTCCAGGGTAACTAATACAGAATAACAAAGGGATTCCGAAAGGATTTTGAAATGTAAAACTATAGTGCATCAAGAGACAAAAGAGCCCATTTTTTTTTTTTACTTTTGAAAAAAACAAATGAAAATTAAAACTTTAAAACACATCTACATTTTGCATAATAACATGAAAATACTTAATACTATTGAATTGTAAATAGAAAATGCTTAAAAGGGTAAATTTTACATTATGTGCATCTTATCCAAAAACAGTAAAAAAGGTAGAAGGACATATGACTAAAAAATTCTTGTCTTGAGATCATCTGGCCCGCAGAGCACTGAGTGCACACAGTGGTAGAATTCCACAAGGGAGTCTAGGGCTTGGATCCACTGCTGTGTGTAGCCCTGGCAACACACCATCATCCTGCTGACAAGGCACTGGTGGCACATTACACAGAGCAAGTCTGATGAGTGAGCCCCAAGGACAAGAAGTACTGGTTAATACAGTGAGCTGGGCTCCAGAAACACAATCCGCCATCTTCCCACCACGGAAGTCCTGGTTACACCATTTATGATAGGAGTATGGTGTGGTATGAGTTCTGTGCAGGAGCATAGGCCTCAGATCAACAGGGGGTGACACACCATCACCCTGCCCACTGCAGGGTGAGATCAGCAAGTAAGCCCTGAAGTCAGGACATGCCAATGAGTGTGGTGTCAAAGACCTGACCCACCACCTTCTGCCAACATGGATCAGGCTACACGGTCTGTGGTAAGACATGGTGTGAGTTCTACTGGGGAGCACAAGCCTCTGAACAATTGGAGGAGAGGCACTGTCATTGTTAGTGTGGCAATGCCAGTGCACCCCACAGGGTGGGTCGCCAAGTGAACCCTGAAGCCTGGTCAAGCCAGAGGGAAAGATGTGGGCATCTCGCCATCATCCTTGCTGGAGGGACACTACACAGAAACCCTCTGCCTCAGATCCACTGGCTTCCAGCAAAGAGTGTATAGGGAAAGTCCCCTTCCATGCAGTGGAATTGAGAAATTTCAAATTAATAGTGTCATCAACTGTTAGGAAATTTTATATCACAGGACAATGAAAATTGGACTATAGAACTGATGGAGGGCAAGGTGGAGACACCAGCAAGGGCGCAGCTGAACAATGACCAGTGCAGCTTTCCCTGACAGCAAGTGGCTGGTATGAGGTACTGGACACCCAGCAAGGACACACAGCTGAAGAAAGTATGGCTGGGCCCTCTCAGACAGTCATGGCTGATAGGAGGGAAGGTGGATAAAGTAGAGATCTGCAGGATTCTGCAAGGAAAAGGTCAGACCCCACTGTAGGGTCTCAGACCCAGGGACTATGGGTGTTTTGTTGTTGTTGTTGTTGTTGTTGTTGTTATTGTTGTTGTTATTGTTTATATATCTGGTAAAGATGGTTGCTGCCCTGGCCAGTGGTGGCACTGGAACTGTGAGCTGGAGGGAGGGAAACTGAAAGGTGGTGACTTTAGGGGATAGTGAAGAGCAGCAGGCAGTACTGAACCTGAGAAAACTTGCTCAGAATATGGTGCATCTGGGTCCTGGTAGGGCTTGCAACGTGGAAAAGCAGTGCCACAGGTCTGGGGACTTAATATACACAGTTCAAGCTGTGATGCAAAGGGGCCCTTGGAATGCAGGGGATGGGGAGAAAGTGAGGGGGCAATGCTGAATGCTGAGGTGGCAGTAGTAGCTAGGCACTAGACACTGAGGCTGCCAACTATGGGGGTGGGGGAGGGAGAGAAAAGCACTAACAACCCACCAACACCCAAACTCATGGGAACATTGGGGAAGAATCTCTTTACACATGGAGGAGGTAGGATCTAGCACCCAGACCAAACAAGGGGTAAGCATCTGCAGAAAAAACACATGAAACATGAAAGGACAGGTTGGACCTATAGACCAAAGCACATCAAGAGATAATTTCAGGGTAACTGGATTCCTGGAGATGCCTGAGGAGAATTTAGAACTCTGCTTAAAAATATACTAAAAGACCTCTAAGATACCACCATGAAAGTGAATGATTCACTGGACAAAAAAGTATCTAATTTGGAAGAACAGTTCTCCAGAGAAATAGAAACTCTGAAGAAAAATCAAGCAGAGGTCCTTGAGAGGCAAGGAAAATTAAACCAATTCGGCATTATGGTAGAATCTTCAGTCTTGAGAATAGATGAAGTTGAATGCAGGATTACTGAAACTGAAGAAAAGGTAGAAGACATTGTTTATTCACATGCCAAGATAGAGTGATGAAGCAGTATGACCAAGATTTTCAAGACATATTAGACAAAATGAGGAAATGAAACCTATGAATTCAGGGGGTTCACAAAGCAGCTGAAAGCAACATGAGAGGATTAGCAAATTTATTCCAAGAAATAAAGAAATTTGATGAAAATTTCCCAAACCTAAGGCAAGAGATGGACACCTATACAACTGAAACATTCAGAACTCCAAACAGAGTAGACCAGAACAGATCTTCCATTATAACTGGAATGCTAAATGCATTATAACTGGAATGCTAAATTTAGACAGTAAAGAAACTATTCTAAAAGCTGCAAGAGAGAAATGCCAACTCACTTACAAAGGCAAACCCATCAGAATAACAGTGAACTGCTCAACAACATTAAAGACGAGGAAAACCTGAACAGACATCATCCAAGCTCTGAAAAAGAATAACTTCCAATCAAGATTACATTATCCAACAAGGTTATCTTTTAAAATAGATGTTGAGTACAAGACATTCCATGACATTGACTTGTTTAAACAATTCACAGCCACCAAGCCAGTACTGCAGAGGATCCTCAATGAAACACCAGATATGGGGGATGTAAGACAACCCCACATCCAAGATCAAAGAAATGAACAATAAACACGAGAGGAAATTAAGAAAAAGATAGGCCAAATGTGAATCTAAAAACAGTAACAAGTACCAAACTGATGCAGAATAATAAACACCTCTCAATAATTACAGTCAATGTAAATGGTCTTAACTCACCAATCAAGAGACATAGATTGGACAACTGGGTTAAAAAACATAAATCCTTAATATATGGCATCCACAAGACTCACCTAAACCATAAAGACCATAAAAGCCTGAAAATAAAAGGCTGGAAAACAATATACCAAGCAGGTGGGGAAAAAAAAATGCAGGAGTTGCAATGCTAATTTTGGACAGATCAGACTTCCATTCCAAACTAGTCAGAAGAGACAAAGAAGGACATTACATAATACTCAAAGGAACAGTCAATCGGGAACCCATAATGTTACTTAATATTTACTCACAAATACAGGGGCATACAGCTTCATAAAACAAAGTTTATTGGAGATAAAAGAACACATTGGACCAGATACAATAATTATGGGAGATTTCAATATCCCGCTTTCACCAAGAGACTGGTCATCAAAACAAAAAATCAACAGAGATGGTGGACTTTATCTTCACCATAGACCAAGTGGACCTTACAGATGTCTTCAGAATATTCCATCCATGTGATGCAGAATCACATTCTTCTCACCAACACATGGAACTTTTTCTAAGATAGATCACATTTTAGTCCACAAAATGGCCTCAACAAATACAAGAGTAGAAATCATCCTCTGTACCTTATCAAATCAAAATGGAATAAAACTAGAACTCAAAAACAAGAAAAAGTTCAGAAATCTTACAAATTCATAGAGACTAATACACTGCTGAATGATTAATGGGTTATCAAAGAAATCAAAGTGGAAATTAAAAATTCCTGCCATCAAATGAGGATAAGAACACATCCTACCAAAATTTATGGGATACAGCAAAGGCAGTTCTAAGAGGGAAGTTTAGAACTGTGAGTATCTTCATCAGTAAGTTAGGGAAGGCCCAGTAAAATAATGTAATGACACATCTCAAGGCATTAGAAAGCCAACAACAAACCAATCTCAAAAGGAACACTCAGAAAGAAATTACCAAGATCAAGACAGAAATAAGCCAATTAGAACCTAAAAAAACAATTCAAAGAATTAATGAGACTAAGAGCTGGTTTCCTGCACCTGTACCACTCTGGCATCAAATCCCATCAGATATTGGAAGCTAAGTAGGGTCGGACATAGTTAGTACTTGGATGGGAGAATGCCTGGGAATACAAGGTGCCGCAGGTTTGGGAGAAGGACCCGGCAACCGACTCCCAAAAAGCAGCCATTGAAAACCCTATGAGTAGCAGAGAAGCACTGACAAAAGTGTTTCGTCTATTGTACACAGGGTTGCTATGAGTCAGACACTGACTCAATGGCACCCAACAACAACAACAACAACAACAACAACAACAACAACAACAAGAGCTAGTTCTTTGAAAAGGTTAATAAAAGAAATATTGTCCTCCCCCAGTCAGTCTCATCAAAAGAAAGAAAGAAAAGGCCCAAATTGAAAAAATTAGAGATGAGAATAGGATCATAACCACCAATACCAATGAAATCCAGAAAATCATCAGGGAACATTTAGAGAAATTGTACTCCTCACAAAATGAAAATACAGAAGAAATGGATAAGTTCATTAACATATGATAACATATGATAACATAAGACATATGATATTTACCAAAATTAAGCCCAGAGGACATAGTCAATCTAAATTACATACACTGAAATAGAGAAGGTAGTAAAAAGCCTCCCAACAAAGAAAAGCTCAGGCCCCAATGGGTTCACAGCAGAACTCTATCAAACCTTCAAAGAAGAATTAATACTATTTTTCTCAAACTATGTCAAAAAGTAAAAAAGGAAAGGGCACTCCCAAACTCATTCTACGAAATTACCATCACCCCGACACCAAAACCAGGCAAGGACACTTCTAAGAAAGAGAACTACAGATCAATTTCCCTGATATACACTGATGCAGAAAATTTCAACAAAATCCTGGCAAGCCATATTCAGCAACACATAAAAAAGATCATATACCATGATGAAGTATACCATTATTTCACAGATGCAAGGCCGGTTGAACATATGAAAATCAATCAGTATAATTTAACATATCAAGAGATTTGCAGACAGAAATCACATGATCATCTCAATTGATGCTGGGAAGGCCTCTGACAAAATGCAACACCCTCTCATTATAAACACCCTGGAGAAGATAGGCATAATAGGAAAATACCTCAACATCAGAAAGGCCATTTATGACAGACCTACAGCCAGTATCATATTAAATGGAGACAAATTGAAATTTCCTTTAAGATCAGGGACAAGACAAGGATATCCACTCTCTCCTATCTTATTCAATACTGGAATACAAGTCCTAGCCAGAGCAATCAGACAAGAGAAAAAAATCAAAGGGATAACGATAGGTAAAAAAGTCGTCAAATTATCCTTATTCTCAGATGACATGATTCTATACCTAAAGGACCCCAAACTCCTCTAGAAAACTCTCTTAAAGTTAATTAATTCTTCCAGCAAAGGAGCAGGATACAAAATTAACACTCAAAAATCAATAGCCTTCCTTTATACCAGTTGTGAACAGGAAGAGAACGAAATTAAGGAAAGAATTCTTTTCACAATAGCCCATCAAAACCTTAAATACTTAGGAATCAATCTAACAAAAGATCCTGAAGATCTCAACAAGGAAAACTTTAAAACATTAATGAAAGAAATCTCAGAGGATACTAAAAGTTGGAAGGACCTCCCTGCTCATGGATTGGGAGAATCAACATTGTAAAAATGGCTATAGTACCAAAAGCAATTTACAGATTTAATGCAATTCCTATTAAAATCCCAATGAAAGATTTTGCAGAAATAGAAAAAGTAATCCAAAAATCATATCCAAATCATATCCAAAACCACAGAAGACCATATATGGCCAAAACGATCTTGACTTTACACTATACTACAGGTCTATAGTAGCAAAAACAGCCTGGTACTGGCACAAAACAGGCTTGAATACTAATGGAACACAATTGAAGATCCAGAGATAGACCCATGCAACTTCAGCCACCTGATCTTTGACAAAGGGGCTAATAATGCAAAATGGATAAAAGACACCCTCTTCAACAAATGGTGATGGGAAAACTGGATATCCATCTGCAGAAAAATGAAAATAGATCCATACCTCTCAATTTGCAAAGGAGTCAACTAGAAATGGATAAGGAGACCTCAATATGAAACCAAAAACTGAAAACTACTAGAAGAAAAGATAGGAAACATGCTCCAACACAAAGGCATAAGAAAGTATTTCCTTGACTAGACTCCAATTGCTCAGGAAATTGCACCAAGAATTGACAAATGGGAATACATGAAATTAAAAAGCTTTTATACAGCAAAGGAAACAAAATAGTTAAGGAAGAGCCCACGGAATGGGAGAAAATCTTGGCATGCTACACATCCAACAGAGGACTAATTTCTAGAATTTAAAAAGAACTCAATACAGCAAATCTCAAGAACATAAATAACCCAATACACAAGTGGCCAAAGGAAATGAACAGACAGTTCTCAAATGAAGAAGTCTATAAGGCTAAGAAACGCTTGAAAAAATGCTCAATATCCCTAGCCATTAGGGAATTGCAAATTAAAACAACTCTCAGTTTCTACCTAGCTCCAGTAAGAATGGCCAAGATCAACAAAACAAACAATAACAAATGCTGGTGAGGATGTGGAGAAAAAGCAACACTCTTATACTATTGGTGGGACTGTAAATTGGTTCAACTACTTTGGAAATCAATATTGAGATACTTCAGAATACTAAAAATAGAACTGCCATATGACCCAGCTATATCACTCCTGGGAATATACCCATAGGGAGACAAGTCATCATACCACAGAGAACCTGCATCTCCACATTTAATGCAGTACTCTTCACAATAGCAAGGATATGGAACCAACCAAGATGCCCATCAACAGAAGAGTGGATAAAAAAAATTATGGTACATATACACAATGGAAAGGGAGAGTATCATCTTAAGTGATTGAACACAGGCTCAAAAAGAGAAATACCATCTATTCTCATTCCTGTGGGAGCTGAATCTTACTTAAAGGAAGAAAAGCCCTATACATAAGCAGATATAGAAAAATGCAGCATTAAACTTAGTGAAGAAGGGAAAATATAAACAGTAGAAAGGAGGAGTGAGGGGACTAGCAAAGGGAAGTGAAAATTATGGAAGGTGGGATGGGGAGGAGACACAATGCAAAGGCATAAATGGGGATAGCATCACCTCAATGTAAATGGTGCAACTTCATGAGTACATAGGAAAAACAGCAGAACTTAATCCAAATATGCATGCGAGTTTTATTACATGTCATTCAAAAGGTTCCATAAACTTTGTAAGTTGATGAAAGTGTGACCAAAAATGATGTAATAGTTCCATAATTGAAAAAGCAAATGCTGTATTACTCTGTACCCCACCAACATTTACCAATAATGTGAAAAAAAATTTTTTAATAAAAAAATAAGATAAAATAAAAAAATAAATTCAGGCTGGGGACACAATCCAGTGGTAGAGTACTTGCCAAGTATGTGTGAGGCCCTGGGTTCAATCTCTAGTATTAAAAAAAAACAGAAAAATTAAAAAAGGTATACAGTGAACAAAATGCAAACTGTAAAATAAAAAAAAATTATTGCTTTGGAAAGACTATACAAGATTTAGTCACGTGCTAACATACATGAGACTTATATGAGCAAGAGATAAGGCTATAACTTGTTAAATCAGTTAAAAATACCAAAAGTCCCTCAAAATAAACAAAAAACATCTGCTTTATACCCTCACAAAACCCAAGGAAACAAACCATGGGCTTTAGTAGACAAGGAATAATAGGATTTATGAGTCTGAGATGGAAAGCAGAGACAGTCAAGAAGCAGACAGAGATTTCCAAAGCAAGCTTTTAAGGTTAAGAACTTTACTACGCTAATAAAACATACAAAATTTTTAGAAGTCACAGAAAACTGAATTACTACAATAAGAAAAAAGGCTTTTGATATAAAGAACAAATTTGTAAAGCTTTTCCAGAATAGACAAGAAACACTACACAGATGACACTATGATGAACAAAACTTACTAGACATTCTTATAACCACAAAGACGCAGACAACTCAATTTTCTAAACTTCAAATCAATTTTCTAAAAATGCTCTCAATCTCCTACTCTACTATGTGTGTATTTAGTTATATAAGTTTAGCAACATACATAAGGGATTTTGTCATCAAACCTATATATGAGGATGCAAATTTATCTAAAATTAAAATAGTATTATCAGTTTTACAAAGACCATTGCCATTTGCAAATGATTCCACTACCCAAGCATGCCTAAACCACAGAATATATCAATCAACTCAAAATTTCAACTCACATAATTAACATATATATATATATATATATATATATATATATATATATTTTTTTTTTTTTTTTTTTTTTTTTTTTTTGGTGGTACTGGGGGTTGAACCCAGGGCCTTGTGCTTGCATGCTTTCCAAGTGCTGTACCACTGAACTGCACCCTCAACCCATTTTTTACTTTCTGAGACAGGGTCTTGCTAAGTTATGGAGACTGCCTCTGGTCTCGAACTTGCGATCCTCCTGCCTCTACCTCCTGAGCAGCTGGGATTACAGGTGTGTGCCACCGTGCCTGGCTCTCACATAATATTTTTAGACTACTGCACAGAGCAAGTTATCCCCATGGCATCTTTATAATAAGATACAATAGGCAATATCAGACCAATCAAGTTTATCACCAGAGAGGCAAAATGGTATAATGATAAAGTATAGCACTTAGAAAGTTGGCTTTAAATCATTTTTGTTATTCTACATACAGAATCCTTGGTGAATTCACACCTCTGAATTATACTCTCAGCTGCTATTTCAAAGAATTGTGAAAATTCAACAGACTAATATTTGTGGAAATGCCTAATGCCAACATTCTGTAAACAGTGATGCAAATGAAGATCCTAAATAGATCTATGAACAAGCGATAATGTAAGATCTGTTTTTATAATACCTTTTACAAAGAAATTACCTTCAATTTGATATTTGTAACAAATCATTTTACTGGTAACTCAACTAATTACAGTTGGTAAACTAGGTCCTAGAAACAGTAGAAGAGCCACATTAACCCTGCCCAAGAAAAGTGTTAACCCCACTCAGATAAGATATCATCAACAAATATACTGACAGTTTCCTCATCTGTGATGCCTTAGAATTCTAACACACCATTCAACTGTATTTACTTGAACTCTAGCATAGGAACAATCTTAATATATAGAACAATTCTTAAAGGATTTTATGTGGTATTTACCTTTATATCAAACTTCAATCTACTAATTGCATCAGCTTTGATTAGGTGCTATAGAGTTGCATCCAACTCTTATCGACCCTATGTAGAACAGAACAAAATACTCCCTGATATTGTGTCACGCTCAGCACTATGTCAGTGCTTCTCTGCTATTCATAGGATTTTCAATGGCTGATTGTTTTTGGAGATTGCTTCCAGAGTGAACTGCCATTTTTGCAGTGGTCAGGATCAAACCCAGGGCCTCAGAGAGTGCAGAGCAGCACTCTAACAATCAAGCAAAAACCCAGCTCCTTGATTACTAGTAAATTCAATAAAACAAAGCTGAGATTAGCAACCTGTAAAAACTTAGGTGGGCTGATTGTTCAATTTAGCCAAATGCTATTATTAAGTAACTGCCATGTATATACACACATGTGTGTGAACATATGCATACCTACCATAAAGCCACCATGCTGGCTGGTACACCTGTAGAAATGAATAGGATGTAGGTTCTAGGGTCCCAAGTTCTCCTGAATGTTCTCCTGAATGTACAATGACTCAAGAGCAAGGTAAGAAAAAGATAACTGGAGATTATTCTCCTGAGTAGCAATGATAAGAGTCTCTGACAGGAAGAAGTGGCTCAAGTGCCTAGAAAATATAAACCTGTATGCCTGGACAAACCCCTGAGACAGAGTAGAACAATGCTGGAAAAGACCATTTTTAATACCTTGACATCTTCCAGATATTCAATGTCTGCAGTGCAATACCCGTCTTTCATTCCTCTTCTTAAAACCCTAAACCGTTTCCCTCCAACTGTATCAACCACAGACCTTCCATCAGGCAGGAAGTGCACATTTCTAATGTGTAACATACAGCCATAATCTGCAAAACTGAGAAAAACTCTGATTAGTACCAAAGTGCAAGCATGCCAGTTCACATCCTTATTCAAAGAAAGTTCCAATATAAACACAGACATTTACATTCACAAAGAGCATACCCATTTTGTGTATCACTGACACACATCCCAAATTGCTTGGTTCCAGTCTGTATACTTCTTCGAATCATCAATCTATATCTCGGCTCAAATACATGAAGAGGGCAAGGCACAGTGGGGTAGGCCATAGTGCAAACGAATATTGGAACATTCTTGGTCAAGCTGAAGGAAAAGAAGGTTTGTTGTTACAGATCAAAACATATAACAAAAACAGGTGAAGTTTACAACAGGAATAAATTAATTTAAAACAAATATTGGTTCTAAATAAGGTGAGAACAAGAACTAGCATCCCTTTCATTAAGTTCACACTGATGCAATATTGATAATAATAAATTGTTATGATCCTAAACTTTGAGATACCTGGTTATCATACAAAGTGAAGCATCTTTATCAATCAAAAAATTTATTATAGCTAACATTTTATATTAAAAACTTGTTTAAAATACTTGTAACATATGAGTTAGCAGCTCTTATCTATAAAATGCTAATAGTTACTCTTAGATAACAAGAAGAAAATGAGCTCCTACAATAGATGAAACTTCTTAGGTATTAAAATAACATTTTTTTCCAGATAACTAAAAATGATGAAACATTTTTCATCGCCAGATTTGTAGACAGCAAGGGAAGGATAAAGGAAATGCCCAGTTTTGGCAAAGGTATGAGAAAAACTGGCAGTGTGGAGGCAGTTGAAAAAGTACAAGCATATTAAAGAAGCACTTGGCTCTACATATTATAATCCTTATGTTTTTGGTAAGAAATGTCTGTGTCCTTGGAACCAACAGGCTTCCTTTCAGAAACAACCCTGTAAGTACTAAACAAATGTTCCTGTAGCACCGTGGATAGTTGCCAAAACTTTGAAGCAAAAAGAAGAGACTAACTAGTAAAGTCATGAAAGGGAATACTATGCTTTGCACTAAAAGACGACCTGCACAACACTGACTTAGAAAAACTGTCAAAGAGAAGAGGTTATAGATCAGTGCTACCAATACGATCCCGTCTTTGTTTAAAATGTATTTACATAAAAGCCTGGAAGGATCTGTGCCAAAATGCCCTTTACGTTAAGAGATTATAGCTTTTCTTCTGCTCATGTTTCAGTTTTTCTGCAAAACAACCATTAATTACTTATGTAAAAGTAATATTTAATTTAAAAATGTTTAAAATACATGTTTTTTAAAAAGCCCCACTGTTCGCAGGGAATGTTCGCAGCAACATTCCCTGAAGCTTCTCTCTAACACTCTCAGCTCTCCACATGCTGGGACTCTGCACCCTCCCTCGCTTTTACCACTCTTGTGAGGGTGGACCGCTTCCTGGGCTTCAGATCTCCAAATTATAATTGTAATTTTCTTAAATCTAGCTTTTTCCACGTGGATAACAAATATTTCCTATTATAAAATCCTATAATAAAATATCAATTCCATGGGAAGACAAACCACTATCAATTTCTGTCTGTGAAAGATTGGAGATGGTTCTATTGAAGGCCACTGGCCAAGTAAAGACATGAGCACATACAGAAAAAGAAGAGTCTACAGATACAATTTACTTCTTTTTAGAAAGTGAAAAATATAAGATGTTTAATTATGTTCAGAAAAATATTAGAAGCAAAAAGTTGTTAAAAACTGTACATAAGATTGCAAACTTGTTCTTTAGCAATTTAAAAGAAAGTGAAAGAAACAGAGTTAAGAAATTAAAAGAAATTCAGAGAGATCCAAGTGACTGGTCAAAGATGGAAAGACATTAATGGAAAAAGGGGGGAAAATAATCACAAGAAAGATGTGCAGGGTAAAGCAAACCCAGACCCAACCTACCCACCTCTAATCAACAGCCTCTCCCCCTAACAGTGGGAGAAGGACCTGGCAATCCACTCCCAAGGCAATCCCGAAACAGCCAGCCATTGAAAACCCTATGAGGGTCGCTATGAGTCGGATACTGACTCAACGGCACCTAACAACAACAACAACCCCCTAACAGTAGTATGTGGTACTAAATTCCATTGTCATCCTTGGGTGTTTCTCCTGCCACTATGTTCTGTTACCAGTCAGTATTTCTGTTGAGGATCTGGCCCCTAAGTCACTCCTTCAAACTTCAGTCTTCAGCCCTTTTCCAAATGTGTAGTTAACTAAAAATCCCTTGCTAGTGTAAATTATCCTCACCCTTCCTCCTGCTTTGCCTTGAGACATGAAAGCTGCTGTTAGAATCCATGTCACATTATCTGCTCCACCTCTCTTCCCTCTAGCAACTCTACTACCTGATGTCACTACAGGAAATGCTTTTTCCACCTCAAATGCTGCTTCAGCCCAAGAGCTGTGTCAGGAACTTCCTACAGAACACCTGGACACTACCAACTGAACTTTTATAAAATTCTGTCTGCTGAGGACAGGGGACACTAACTAATATTTGTTCAAAATATGCCTTTGCCAGATTGAGTTGTTAGGATCCAGCTTATTGTGGGAAGGTTTCTCTTTACTATTTTCAAGAGTAGTAGTTCATTTTAAGTTAATTTTTATGAGAAGAAACTTACTGTGAGAGTTCAGCAGTTTCTTCATCATATATTTTTTTTCTCTCAGACAGTTCATCAGGCAGATACTTCACTATTAATTCTTCCAACAGCTGTGTGACACAGTATCTCCTATCTGCTAGATACTAAAAGACAATATTATTTTACATTCCAGCAGAAGTTTTTCTACAGTATAAAACAGGAAAAACAGTTTAACTGACATGTTAAAGCCTTTCTTACATACTGACACAGTTGATTCTGAGTAAGTTCAGTGAGGGGGACATTGCAACAGATGATGCTGCACAGGGGAACCTGTCTGAGGATCAGTTCCAAAGCGTTAATATACATGGTTGCAACATGAACCAAGCCCTGTATGTAAGACCATTTCTTGCTATGATCGCAAATCCTTTATTAACAGCAGTCATTCCTGACCCTGCTATTTCCCATAACAAAAGCCAATTTCCACCTGAGAGTGTATGGTGCTAAAGCTATCATTTTAACTGAGAAACAAAAAGAAGGTAAAGATGAAGAAAATAATATATTTGCCTATTTTTAAAAAAGCAAAACAATTCCTTTTTTGGTTCCCACTTTCAAAGGCAAAGTCTCTAGATTATTTATTTATTATTATTACTACCATTATTATTATTATTATTTCTTCTGTTTTGGTTTTTTGAGACAGGGTCTCACTACGTAGCCAAGGCAGGCTAGGAACTCATGATTCTCATGTCTTAGGCTCCCAAGTGGTGAGAGTACAGGTGTGTGCCACCACATTTGGCTTTTTAGATTTTTTTTTTTTAGGTTTTCCTTCCAATGTCATTCACTACCACTCAAGCCTAATCAAGATATTGCCTTTCCTGTATGATACACTCCCTGCCCCTAGCTCTATATAAAATACTATGTTTATGCTACAGCCTAAATACTCTGAAAACTGCTGTGCACACTCATTTTGGGGTCTCAATTTCAACTGATAAAGGCCACTTCTCTCACTCTTGCCTATGAAAACCCTATCTATCCTTCAAGGTTTGGCTCCAATTTTACCTTTTTCATGAAGCTTTCCTTAATTACTTTTCTGTCATCCTAGAAACCCATATTTTACTGCATTTGCCACATAAAAGGCACTTACCATGGCCTGTAATGCATTATATGGATATGGACAGATTATACCTCTATAACTTAAAAATTACTTATGGCCAGGGATCAGGTCAGAATGTGTATATGGAAAATGTCCAGTACATATTTACTAAATACAAGTAGCAAGAAAAAAATCTTGGGAGAAAAAAAATCACAAGACAAAGAGACGCTATCCTTTAATCTGTAGAGCCAGCAAAAATAAGGGATTTGTCAATATCTAATGAAGAGTAGACTAGGAAATGTAAGATTTTGGGAAAGTGGTTGTAGAAGTGGTTTCCAAATTTGAGATTGAATGAAAGATTGTTAAAATACTGATTACTGAACTCCACCCCAGAGATTCTGAATCAGCGCATCAGGAATAGAGTCTGAGAATTTGTACTTCTAACAAGTCTTCAGGTGATACAGATGCTGCTAGTCAGAGGAACATATTTTAAGAACCACTGAGTTGTAGAATGGAGAGATATGCCCTTGAGTGGATAATACATACGTAGATAACAATTTTTTATAAGAATAATCAAATTACAGACATGCAGCCCTTTTACCATTTCCACTAACTTAATAAAGATGTTTGAAAATGTAATGCCCATGTAATTAAAGCTGGTGAACTATGCCTTCTGTTTCTTTACTGATGGAGCCTAAATCTGTGTAACATTCTAGATGTTACTAGAATGATGATTTGGCAATTGGTTTGAAAAGCTTTATAAATATAGAAGCTTTGATCTAATAATTCACCTCTCAGGAGTTTAACCTAAGGAAATAATCAAATATATATAATCATTAATTTAAAATGATGCTCACAAAAGCACACTACATATAAAAAATGATTTATATACACAATAATAGAGAAATGTTAAAATCACTGTACTATTACATTGTTCTAAAAATCATGTCTTTAAAACATACTTAAATGGGAAAAACATAACAAAATAGCACAACAAAATAGCAAGTAGGAAAGATGGAACACTATAGTATACCAATATTATGTTTTAAATTATTAAATATATTTAGATTTTACAAATATTATACAGGGTGTCATCAACATTGGAAATGGGATAAAGTTTTTAAATAGTATATGTTTAGTATGTTTTTCTTCAAACTCCAAACATTTTTTTTAAAGACAAAAAAATCTCTAAATGAAAACAGTGGATCTAGTCATTCATCTGAAAAAAAAAAAAGCATTATTATACGATAAAGTACCAAAAAGTCTGGAAAAATATCATGTTCAGTATACTTTATCTAAAACTCTTGAGCATATTAGTTTAAAATGTAACTACCGAACTCTTTAAGGATAACTTTGTTTTAGGTATTCTGTATGTATATAACACATATCAAATGTGGCATATCGAGCATTTCTACCAGTGCAAAAAGTTCTATTCAAAAGAGTTCTGGATGTTAAAGGAGGTAGAACAGGCCTCAAATATGTCCTGCTATTGAGGGTAAAAAGCAGTGGAGTAGGGTTTCCCCAATATTGTCTTCATTAAAATTGAACCTATCTCTGAACAGGTAACTGATTTTATTTAAAAAAAAAATTAAGCAGAAGTGGCTTGCTTTTTAGGATGTATCTTCTTTCTCTTACTCTTTCAATTTCACTTTCCTCCAACATAAACATATGGGTAATAAATCATTGTTCTTTTTAGTCACTCAGGATATAACTCAGCATATAATATAATGTGACTAGTTCTAAACATGATAATCACTCTAATCACTGCTATGGATGGACAGAAACCAAACCATGCTGCCACCAAACCAAGTTGCCTAACATAAGACCAATAAAGAGATATTAATACAAATATTTACCTCTTTTAAGCTTTCTTTGCAAAGGGGACAATATGGTGCATGATCTAAACAACGCTCAAGACAATTCTTACAGAACGAATGTCCACAAGGGGTTGTTACTGGCTCAAAAAACAACCTGAAATCAACCAAAATACAAATTAGTTTTCCCATTAAACTGTCCATTAGAAAAGCTTTAACTAATAATGAAAGCTTTACACTTATCCCTACTTAAAGAAGGAAGAGGGCCTGGCAGGCAAGAGGAAGGAAGGGCAATGATAAGTGTAACTATACCCTCCTGAACCTTCTAAAAGTTCTCAGTTAACTATGGTACTTTGCCTAGGACCTAGAGTTGCACTGACTAATTCAATGGTCACTGGACAGGTGTGGCTACTTAGCACTTGAGATGTGGCTAGTCCAAACTGAGACAAGCAGAAAATGTAAAATAAACACCAGATCTCAAAGACTTAGTGCAAAGTAAATAATGTAAAATATATCAATAACTAATAGTTTTTGTATAGCTTCTAGATTCCCATTTTATCAGCAACTTAAAAACGATTCTTAGCAGTCTTATAAAAGCCTTACTATACAAAATATACTTTAAAATAATCTAGTCAGGCATGGTGGCACACAACTGTAGTCCCAGCACTTGGGAAGCTGAGACAGAAAGACAATGAGTTCAAGGTCAGCCTGAGCTACATGTAAGTTCCAGGCCAGCCTGGCTACATGGCAAGAGCCTGTCTCAAATACAAAAGTATAATCTCATAAATATTACTGATGACTCCTAAAGAATTATTAAGGATTAATACTGCATGATTCTTAATGCAGAAAAACTGACTTTATTTATTTTATAATTATTTCGTGAGTTCATACTACTTCTGCATTCCCTAGGAATATTGTAGGATTTATAGGTACTATAGAAATCATTTTTTCTAATCCTCTCACCTCACTGATGAAGAAACTAAGGCTCAGAATTAAGAGACTTGCTTGGGAATATAGCTAGAACTCCCAGGCTATTCAAATCCTTATTCAATGTTACCTTAAAAGGAATTTATGACTAAAATAAACAAGACAAAATCATATACATAAAAAATACAATAAGAATTCTTACCTAACTCTAAAACCATGGACATAGCTAAGTTTCAATAACTATAACTCTCATAGTACTTTACAACTTCTCAGATTCTTTTTAGACTTAAGCCACTATTTTCACAACACTGTGATACAGGTTTCACCAATACTGACACCACTTTCTAAACAAGAAAAACTGAGGTTCAGAGATTCAATGATTTGCCCAAGGTGTGAAAGTATAAACTGAGGACTAAAATTAATATCATCTGATATTTTGTTCAGCATTATTACTTTATATTACCAATTATTATCTTTATCTACACTATTTTTTGTTGTTAAGTGCTGTCGAGTCGTATCCAAATCACGGCAACTCTCATATGGCTATCTACACTATATTATATTAAAATATTCATCTTCCACAAAATCTTATATACTTACCTCATGCAGAGAGAGCACTCAAAATCTGAAACATCTATTAATTCTTCTGGGATGTCTCCACAAGCTAATGAAAACATACAGGCTTCACTGGGAGTTTCTATTCAAATAAACAGACAGGGTTTTCTTCTTCAGGAAAACGTTTAAAGCTCATTCTGAATAAATAAGTTCATTATGCAAAAGAGTACAGTGAAATTTTTACCTCCTTGTTTTTTAAGCTTATTTCTTCCATCTTCATTTATAATCACATCCTGTTCTAAAAGAGACAATTTTCTTTTCAGCAGAACACCTTTATCCTGAACAGATAGTAATGGTTCTGAGGACACCCTTTTTAAGCAGTCCTCTCTGACAGGCATTTCCACTGAATTTATAGACTGCGCCGACTGAGCACGGTTTAAAGTTCTTCTGACTTCTGAAGTGTCCTCTGTTCGTTCTTCAGTCTAAAGAAATGCAATAAACAAATATTTCTCCAGTGTCATTTATCCTTCTCACCAAGAATCAAACTGAAATGAAATTCTGATTTTTTACAGTATTTATTTTAATGCTCAATTAATGGCATTCATTTTTATTTCCAAAACTCTGGCAAGTAAACTATTTTTCCCAGTACTCATATAGTCCTAGATATCAAGCTGACTTAAGCTATGTTGTTGTTGTTGTTAGGTGCCATTGGGTCAGGTCCAACTCATAGTCATCCTATGTACAAAAGAATGAACACTCCATGACACTGTGTCATGCCCAGCACTATTGTGAGTGCTTTCCTGCTATTCATAGGGTTTTCAATGACAGATTACTTTGGGAGTGGATTGCAGGGGTCCTTCTCCCTAGCCTGCAGCACCTGGTATTTCCAGGTAGTCTCCCATCCAAGGACTAACCAGGCCAACCCTGCTTCACTTCTGAGATCAGGTAGGATCGGATGCCAGCATACTAAAGCTGTAGACGATGTATGTTATAGTGGGGCTTAAAGCAATTATTCTAATATAGTTGTCCGTACACTGAATAAAGTCTGTAGCCATACCACTGTGGTGTCTGATCCCATTAGATCCCGAAAGCTAAGCAGGGTTGGACCTGGTTAGTACTTGGATGGGAGACCACCTGGGAACACTTGGTGCTGTAGGCTTGGGAGAAGGACCAGGCAACTCACTCCCAAAAAACAGTCAGCCATTGAAAACTCTTGGAATAGCAGAGAAGCACGACAATAGTGTTTCATCTGTTGGTACACAGGGTTGCTATGAGTCAGACATCAACTTGACGACACCCAACAACAACAAGAACACTGAATAAGCTAAAGTAAATAAAATGATCTACATATTTGAAAAAACTAAAAATTTTCTGGTAGTTAAGTAAGCTAAAACTATGACTAATGAGCAATTATTTTTCGTAAAAATTTTCGTATGAGGCCAGGAGTGGTGGCACATGCCTGTAATCCCAGTAGCTCGGGAGGCAGAGGCAGGAGGATTGCAAGTTTGAGACCAGAGGCAGTCTGTATAACTTAGCAAGACCCTGTCTCAAAAAGTAAGAAAATGGGCTCAGGGTGCAGCTCAGTGGTCCAGCACTGGCAGAGCATGCAAGGGTGAGGCCCTGGGTTCAACCCCCAATACCATATACACACACACACACACACAAAATTAGTATAAATGAAAAGGCTATGGAAAAAATTCTATTAAGATAATTAGACAGGTGATAAGTACTTAGATTCTAGTGCTTGAAACCAGAAAAGTGACAACATTAACTTATAAAGAAACAGATGTGCTAAGCGCATGATAATCTTTTCTCACCTGCTTCAGGCTAAGATCACTAGGAGAGTGAGACTCTTCCATTAATGAAGGAAAACCAAAAGGTTTGTTTTTAATACATGGTAATGAACTCCAGGAAGATTCCTTCAAGCCTTCTTTTAAGTTTTCAGGTGATAATAAATCACATAAAATCTGTAAGAAATATTACAAAAATAATGGAAAATATATAATATCTGGTTAAAGAATAACAATATAAATACACCTCATATTTAAGAATTTTTAGGAAGTTTGCAGCAGAAATTATTTTTAAGGAGCAGAATAGGTCTATTAAGACAATACATTAAAAAGTCTTGCAAAACCAATGTGTACCTCAATGTTCTAAGGTGACGGAAATAGTCTCTGTTTTGATGGGATACTGTCGCACTGCTATATACATTTCTCAAAACTCAGTGAATTATAAAATTCATGCATTTTATAATATGTACAATGTTGTTAGGTGCCGTCGAGTCGGTATCTGACTCATAGGGTTTTCAATGGCTGAATGCTTCGGGATTTCCTTGGGAGTGGATTGCCAGGTCCTTCTCCCATTTTTGTGGTGCTGGGAATTGAACTCGGGGCCTACAGAGACTGCAGCGCAGCACTCTACCCACTGAGCTAAATCCCAGCCCAATATGTACAATATAACCCAATTTATTGAATTGTGTATGTATTAAAGGAAAACATTGCAAAGCATCATTTGTTCCACATTCACCTGATCTTATTAATAAAAAAACAGTGTTACAGTAGTAAGAGAATATCTTCTTATTGTTGTTGTTAGGTACCATAGGGCCAGTGTCCGACTCACAGCAACCCTATGTACAACAGGCGAAAGAGTATTGTTACTGCTTCTCTGCTATTCATAGGGTTTTCAAGGCCTGATTGGGAGTAGGTTGCCAGGTCCTTCTCCCAAGCCTATAGCACCTGGTGTTCCCAAGCAGTCTCCCATCCCAGTACTAACCAGGCCTGACCCTGCTTAGCTTCTGAGATCTGATGGGATCGGAGGCCACAGTGGTACAGCTGCAGGCAAGAGAATGTCTATAAGCATGGAAAATGCAAAATTGTAAGTTCATTAAGTATTGGTAGTCTCAACAGGGAGATAATAGTAATAAACATGGAATAGTCAGAAAACACAATAGTCACGAATTTTTTGTTAAAACCAGAGGCTAGAAGGTATATACAAATAAGCCTCACAAAGGATGTATCAATGCTAGTTATGGATTCTTAAGGGAGGTGGATCTGAGAAAAATTTCAAAGTTCTCATATTTAGAGTACATAAGGATCTTTCAACAGGCCTGTTAAACTACTGCTTCAGTTCCAGAGGTTATGATTTCAATAGCCTGTGATGGGTGGGGTCCAGGAATCTTTATGTTTAATATTTACCCTAGATAATTCCTACAAAACTAACATGGTATGTTTTATGGATATTGAAAACATCATGCCTGGGTTGCTGTTGTTAAGTGCCATTGAGTCAGGTCTAACTCATAGCACCTCTCATAGGGTTTTCTTTTCTTTTTTTTTATTAGAAATTTTTAATGTACATCTTAATGTATTTCATTTTGACATGCTTTTCATTGTGACATTTCCATATATGCATTTTGATAAACATTATTCATATAAGTTACCCCTTACCCTCCCCTATGCTTCCCCCCCTCCCACCCTTCCCATCTAAGTTTCCCATCTAAGTCTTTCAATAGCTGATTGCTTTGGGATTGCTCCAAGAGTGGATTGTCACATCCTTCTCTCATTTTTGTGGTGCTGAGGATCAAACCTGGGTCCTCACAGACTGCAGAGCAGCACTCTACCAACTGAGCTAAATCATTCCCAGCTCATGTCTGGGAGGACTCTGAAATTTTAATTTTTTTTTTTCTCCATGGTCCTGGGGACCAAACCTAGGGCCTCACACATACTAGGCAAGCAAGAATTCTACCACTGAGCTATATCCCTAGTCTGGAACTCTGAATTTGTATTAAGCAGATTTTCTCAAAGAATTTTTCAAAGACCCTACTCTTTCCAGATGCTGTATGAACAAGTTTGACTACAGTTGAATGCTATTTTTATTCATGATAGCACATTAAAAACTCTGATAAATTCTGAAGAAGCCCTATTTAACTAGGTTTAACACTAGATTTCTTCCAAAGTTGTTTGATCAGGGAACTTTTCCTTTCTCCCCACTCTTTCCCTCTCTTTTCTTTAAATTAATAGGTACTAGCCTACTAGTATGAATCTAGGAAAATTAGAAATCATTAAAAGAGAAATGGAGCACATAAACATTGACATTCTAGGCATCAGTGAGCTAAAGTGGACTGGCATTTTGAGTCAGATAATCATATGGTCTACTATGCTGGGAATGATAAACTAAAGAGAAATGGGGTTGCATTCATCATCAAAAAAGACATTTCAAGATCTGTCATGAAATACAATGTTGTCAATGATAGAATAATATCGATACGCCTACAAGGAAGGCCAGTTAATATGACTATTACTCAAATTTATGCACCCACCACTAAAGCCACAAATGAAGAAAGGGAAGATTTCTACCAGCTTTTGCAATCTGAAAAACATGCAATCAGGACTTACTGATAATCACTGGTGACTGGAATGCAAAAGTTGGAAACAAAGAAGAAGGCTCAGTAGTTGGAAAATATGGTCTTGATGACAGAAATGAAGCTGGAGATTGCATGATAGAATTTTGTCAGACCAATGACCTTTACATTACAAATACATTTTTTCAACAACATAAATGGAGACTATACACATGGACTTCACCAGATGGAACACACAGGGATCAAACTGACTACATATGTGGAAAGAGATGATGGAAAAGCTCTATTCAAAATGTCAAAACAAGACCAGGTGCTGACTGTGGATCAGACCACCAACTTCTCATATGCAAGTTCAAACCGAAGCTGAAGAAAATTAAAACAAGTATACAAGAGCCAAGGTATGACCTTGATTATATCCCACCTGAGTTCAGAGACCACCTCAAGCATACATTTAATGCATTAAACACAAATGGTAAGAGACTAGATGAGTTGTGGCATGACATAAAAGATATCATTCAAGAAGAAGCAAAAAGTTACTAAAAAGACAAGAAAAAAAGACCAAATTACATGTCAAAAGAGATGCTGGAACTTGCCCTTGAATATTGAGAAGCCAAAGTAAGAGGAAGACATGATGAAGTTAAGGATCTAAACAGAAGATTTCAGAAGGCAGCTCGAGAAGACAAAAACAAATATCATAATGACATGTGCAAAGAGCTGGAGGCAGAAAACCAAAAGAAAACCAAAAACACAAACCAAAAGCTTTGTGTTTCTCAAGTTTAAGAAAGTGAAGAAAAAATGGAAGCTTCAAGTGGCAGTAGTGAAAGATTCTACAGGGAAAATGTTAAACGATGCAGGAAGCATCAAATGAAGATGGAAGGAATACAGAGTCATTATACAAAAGAGAATTGGTAAATGACCAACCATTCGAAGAGGTTGCATATGAAGAGGAACCAAAGGTATTGAAGGACAAAGTAGAAACTGCCTTGAAAGAACTTGCAAAACCCAAGCCTCCAGGAATTGATGAGATACCAATAGAAATGTTTCAACAAACAGATGCAGCACTGGAGGTGTTAACGTGTTTATGCCAACAGATTTGGAAAACAATTACTTGGCCAACTGACTGGAAGAGATCCATATTTGTGCCTATTCCCAAAAAAGGAGATCCAACTGAATGTGGAAACTATCAGACAATATCATTAATATCACACACAAGCAAAATTCTACTAAAGATCATTCAGAAGCGACTGCAGCAGCATATAGACGGGGAATTACCAGAAAATCAAGTGGGATTTAGAAGAGGGCAGGGAACCAGGGACATCATTGCTGATGTCAGGTGGACATTAGCTGAAAGCAGAGAATATCAGAAAGATGTCTATCTATGTTTTGACTATGCAAGGGCATTTGACTGTGTGGATCATAATAAATTATGGATAACACTTTGGAAAATGGGAATGCCAGAGCACCTAACTGTATTCATGAGGAATCTGTACATGAACCAGGAAGCAGCTGTTTGAATAGAAGAAGGAAACATAGCCTGGTTTAAAGTTGAGAAAGGGGTGCGTCAGGGCTGTATACTTTCACCATATCTCTTCAATTTATATACCGAGCAAATGATCCGAGAAGCTGGACTTTATGAGGAAGAATGCGGCATCAGGATTGGAGGAAGACTCATGAACAACCTGTGTTATGCAGATGACACAACTCTTCTTGCTGAAAGTGAAGAGGATTTAAAACATTTACTGATGAAGATCAAAGATCACAGCCTTCAATATGGGTTGTGACTAAACATCAGCAAAACAAAAATCCTTACGACTGGGTCAACACGCAACTTCACAATAAATGGAGAAAAGATTGAGGTTGTCCAAGATTTTGCTTTGCTTGGCTCTCTAATCACCTGTGGGAGCAGCAGTCAAGAAATCAAAAGAACCATTGCTCTAGGAAAAGCTGTGGCTAAAGAGCTCGTTAGAAAATTGAAAAGCAAAGATTTCACAATGAAGACGAAGGTGCGTCTGACTCATGCCATGGTATTTTCCGTCACTTTGTATGGTTGTGAAAGCTGGACAATGAATAAGGGAGATAGCAGAAGAATTGATGCTTTGGAATTATGGTGCTGGAGACAAATTTTGATTATACCATGGACTGCCAAAAGAACCAACAGATCTGTCCTAGAAGAAGTGCAACCAGAGTACTCCTTAGAAGCAAGAATGGTCAGACTGAATCTTACATATTTTGGACATGTAGTCAGGAGAGATAAATGCCTGGAGAAAGGCATCATATTTGGGAGAGTGGCAGGTCAACAAAAAAAAGGAAAACCCTCCACCAGATGGATTGACACAGTGTCTGCAACAATGGGCTTAAATATAAATAAGATTGTGTGCCTGGCACAGAATCGAGGAGTGTTTCAATCTGCTGTACATAGGGTCGCTATGAGTCATACTCAACTCAATGGCACCTAACAACAACATCCTACCAGAGAACAAACTATAGAAAGGCTGAAAAAAACAAGGCAAAAGTTGAATGAGGAATATTATTGGCAACCCTGGAAAGAAAGCAAAATTTAGACCTGAAGTGAAAGGCAAAAGAAAGGTCAATAAAGATTCCTGAGAGGAATGTCAACAGTACTTATTTACTTATTAAAAGTTTTTTCCCATTGATTTTTATAAGTAATTTTTAGGGTAAAATTTAATAAGTTTCATTATGACATTTCCGTACATGCTTATCATTGTACATTGTTCATTTTCACCTCCTCTGAGACAGCGTCTGACTCCGTTGCACAGGCTGCCCCTGTCCTCAAACTCGAGGTCCTCATCTTCAGCCTCCCAAGTACTAAGACTATAGGTGTGTGGGCACCAGGCCTAGTTCTGACAGAAATGTGTAAAGACCATCAGTCTGGTTCAGAATGAACAGACTACAGGTTGAATATCCTTTTTCTGAAATGCTTGGGACCAGAAGTGTTTTGGAATTTTTAAAAAAATTATTAGCATATACATGAGATATCTCCCCCATGGGTCTGTCAGCCTGTCATACTGCTGTGATGCTGAAAGCTATGTCATTGGTATTTCAGATACCAGCAAGGCTACCCAGGGTGGACAGGCTTCAGCTGAGCTTCCAGACTAAGACACATTAGGAAGAAGGATCAGGCAGCCCATTCCAGTAACAATTAGCCATTGAAAATTCTTTCAATAGCAGAGAAGCACTGTGAAATATAGTCCTGGAAAATAAGCCTCCCACACTGAAGGCATTCAAGAAAACGACTGGGGAGGAGTTGCCTCCTAAAATTAGAGTTGACTTTATGACAGAAATGGAGTAAAGCCCCTGGGACCTTTATTAGATGATGTGGTACCACTCAAAATGAGAAAAAACAGTGGCTGCAACATTGGGCTAAACATAAAAAGACTGTGTACACAGCACAAGTCTTAGGTAATGTTTTGTCCTGTTGTAAATAGGCTCTCTATGAGTCAGATTCAACTTGACAGCACCCAACAACAACAAATGAGGTATCCTGGGAATGGTACCCAAATCTTAGGAGGAAATTCACTTATGTTTCTTATATACCTTATACATGTAACCTGAAGGTAATTTTATATTTTTAGTGCTCTCGTGCTGGGATTTAGCTCAGTTGGTAGAGTGTTGCGCTGCAGTCTCTGAGGTCCAGAGTTCAATTCCCAGCACTGCAAAGATGGGAGAAGGGCCTGCCAATCCACTCCCATGGCAATCCCGAAACAGTCAGCTATTGAAAACCCTATGAGGGTTGCTCTGAGTCGGATACCAACTCGACGGCACCTAACAACAACAACAACAACAACAACAACAACAGTGCTCTCGTGTTTTGACTGTGACTAGCCACATGAAGTCAGGTATGGAAGTTTCCACTTATGTCATGACATCACACTCAAAAAGTTTCAGACTGAGAAGCATTTCAAATTTTAGATTTTCAAATTAAAGAAAGGATGGTCAACCCATAACAGGGAAAAACCAAGTTAAGGCAAAAATATTCCATTGAAATATCTGTGAATGAAATGTATAAACCTAAAAACTGCTTGCCAAACTGCTCCTTATTTACTTCTTACACTCTTAAGCCAACATTCTAATTAGCATTAAAAAGAAAAACAAAACAAATCTGTGCCTTGGCCCAGCCTTGAACTATCACAGTTGGTAAAATGCTTACCTTTTCTACTTGTAGCTTTGCAGGTGCAAAATCTTCATCCAGGGCTAAGCACTGAAGAAAGAGTTGTAAGGCATCACCTAAAAAGCCAGCCTCCTGGAGGACCTTCCCTTTCCTGAAGTAGACCTTTAACAAAAGCACATATAAAACCTTTATGCATAGAACTGCTGAGTAAGGAAATCATGATCAAGAAAAGAAAGTCACCTCAGAAATGCTGGTTGTGAAACTGAATAACTCTCAGAAGGCCAAAGCAAAGCTTAAGTATTCACTGCCCTGAAGAAACACTAATGGGAAACTGAGGCCCAACGACTTGTCCAAAGTTCACAACAAGTTAGAACTTATCAGGATCAGTAATACATGTTCCCTCCCTTTTAAGAAATTACTGACTTAAAGATAATTGATTTAGTCAGAGCTGTTTGAGAGAAAGAGGAAGTAATATGTAAAGTTTACTGACTATAAGAGGCATTAAGATTAAAGAAATATTAAAATGTAAAAAAAAATACTTATCTTAGAATAAGGATAATGTGGTAAATGTCTTCCAAGTTACTAAGGGATATATCTTCTTCACCTATATTATTTCTTAAGAAAGCACTTATGAAACTTTTCATAAATCTTATTTTGTCTTTTATTTCTCTCCTTCATGACATGAGTTCAAATTCTATGGGAAGGGTTAGAATCATACTAATTATTATTGATAAGCCAAAGATTCAAGTTTTGGGTGGGTCCATCAACAGAATGTCAACTGTTAAGTTTTTAAAGTGCCTTGCTATGGGATTAGAATGAAGATGTTTTATAAACCACATAACAATCAGTATTAAATAATGTCAGGGGAGTCTAAAGGATGCTCTAGCCAAAATTTTTTAGCGACCATTTAAATGGTTGAAGATAAACACATTTCTAATTACACCACTTCACTGAGAAGTCCAGAGGAATCTTTGCTTTTTACCAGTTGTAAAGCTATTAATATCAATCAATGTGATCTTATTCTTAATATATATTTGCTTTGTACTAACCAGTCATGCCATTACAGACTTTGTACCTTTTTCCTCACTATTGTATAATTTTTTTGAGTATCTTTACTATCTTGTCCTCAAAGGAACAGTTCTGAATGGAAGAAAAAAGTCCCACAAAAGAGTAACTTCTAAATAAAAAACACTTATCATAGAATGATTTGCCTTCATGACTTGATAAAAAGGAAAATTAGTAAACTGATGACATGTTATATATATTCCTCAAGTCTTCTAAAAATTTTATGGGCAAAGCAACCTCCTTTGCTACATCTACTACATAAATTCACTGTCTAATCACCTCATTGCCATTATAGCATCTCAGTTTTCCAGCTTGAAGGGACCTATGTTCTTTCCATTAACAAACTTTCTTCAACGAAGTCCAGTGTGAATTCATCTTCATAATATAGCAAGTTGTATTTCTTTGTAAAATTTTGTATCATATTTTTCCTATCATTGTTTGTTCTTTAGTTATGAAGCAAAGTTTTTTTTATAATTACACATTTTTCAGATATGAATCTCTCAAAATATTGGCTTTAGATTCTAGAACGCTGTATACTTTATTTAGAGCCAAGCATCAATTTTGTTATAACTTGTAGCCATAATTGAAGTTCCCTAGACTTGACACTTTAAAATTTATGCAAATGTAAAACAGTAATTTTACCTCTGGCCAATTTGGAAGTTGAAAGAGAAGTGCATTTAAATCTTCTATAGCTGCTTTAAACTCTTGGAGACCAGCATAAGATTCTGCTCTGTAAATTTTTAGAGTCAAGTCGTTGGGTTCTGAAATATTTTACAAAGATATGATCATTTTTGAAACATTATTGTATAATCCACAAAATATTATCATATTAAAAAATGACATGATTCCAGAGTCAATAACCATCAAATTAAAATTTATAAACCAAGTATAGTATAGGTACAACCTATTTTAGATATCAAAATTTATCTAGAAGTTTTATTAAATCATAAGATTATTTTAGTTGAGGGAATTATTGTACTTAAGAATATGAGAATACTTTTATATATGAACAATTACCCCTAAGGAAAAAAAAACTTTTTTAAGTCTTTAAATATTTTAAAGTTATATGTCTTGCATGTTTAGAAGTTTGCCTTTTTTGAAATTAAATCTTATTTTTTATATCCTAATTTCTAAATCCTCATTTATAAAAACAACCTCTCCTATAAATGGACATCCCACGGTGACAAGGGACTGAGGAAGACTCAATCTTATGAGACATTATAGTGGTCCAGATTCCGGAGGAAATAGATCGATCAGAGTAAGGTTCTAAGATGAAAAAATTTTAATTCTTGCCACAGGCAAGATTTGTATTGGACCATCTCAAAATATACTTAATTTCAAATATTCATTGGAAGAAAAGCTTTATTGTTCATTTCACTATCCTCTATTTAGGCACCTAACAACAACGACTATTTCTGTACTTAAGAAACCAAATTATTGTCTAATGGTAGTAGGAAGTTCAGACATTTAGTTGGTCCACTTCTATCACTGTAGTTAACTACTACAGATATACAAATACTGAACTGAAGCTAAGCACAAAATTAATTTCCAGTGTATCTATAGATGGTGTTCACTTGAATTTTTTTAAAGTTATTGCTTTTTGAAGCCTTCAAAAACGTGCTTATAAAATAAAGCACTCATTGCGAGAAGGGCATAAAGATATTTAATGCCTCTAAAAATAAATTTAATAAAAGTCCTCAATAATTTCCTAGTTTACTCTAGTTTTTAAATGAAATGGCTGCCTTTTTTTTTTTTTTTTTTTTTTTTTTTTTTTTTTTTTTTTTTTTTTTTTTTTTTTTTTTTTTTTTTTTTTCAGTGCTGGGAAATTAAACCTGGGGCCTTGCACATACTTTTTAAGTGCCCTTCCATTAACCTACATCTCCAGCCTGAAATGACTGCTTTTCCATAGGTAACTCTCACTTTAACCATTAGGTAGTTTTCAGTTTCTAGTACTTGAGAATCAGAATTATACTGTTCCCTCAATTTTATACCAACAAAAAAATTTTTAAATGAAATACTTCCTAAGAATTTATTTTATTTCCTAAGTTAGAGACATGCCTAGAACATTGTCTATTTAGCAATATAACTGAAAATCATTATTTCTGAACAAAAACATGCAGAAATTAAAGGCTCAATGATTAATCAATTGAGAAAATTCCTAGTACAAAGCCTGAATTTGTAAGCACTCAAAATTACCTATAGTACTCCTGTCTTTCAGGGGCTTACAATCTAAAAATTTGCATGTGACTATGAACAGCATTATGTAACACTGATTTGACAAACACCTGGAGATCAGAAAGTAGAGTGGTGCATCCAGTATCATCTAAGGATGAGCAATCAAACTTTAGCATCAAAACCTCCTGGCTCACAAAGTACAGTTTTCTATTCAGGGGCTTCCAACAGCTTCCCTGACAGAGACGCCCTCCAACAAGAGAGTTCACTATAGAAACAAGCAGCCCATTCCATTTTTGGACCTTTTTCTGGACATCCTGTTTGCTTCTTGTTTTTTTTTTTTTTTCCTTATATAGCAAGTTCTCACTGCTTTACACTTGGCCACAATGCACATTTGGAAATGATGAGTCCCTACCCTCTTATCTGTGCCTTTGCTGCCCAATCATCTTTATACAGCTTCTTTAGAGTAGCAATGAAAGAAGTGACTAAGATCTGTCGTTGAAAAAAGCCTAGTTAATCTATAAAATTAAAGGATATGTTAATTACTCCAACTGGATTATTATACAATGTATACATATATCAAAATATCACAATGTATCTGACAAAGATGTACAATTATATGTTAATCCAAAAATAAAACAATAAAAGATACACAGCAGGGGGAAAAAAAAAAAAGGATAACACAACAGCAAAAAAAGAAGAAAAAAAATTCCCACTTTGGCCAGGGGAAAAAAGACTGTGTGTCCTTTCTTTATACACAGAAACATTCAGGCTTCTGAGACGCCCCCCCCCAAAGAGCATCCTAAAAAGTTAGTGCATATTGAAGTATGAAGAGCAGAGGCGTAACCTAAGAAGGAAAAAAAAGAGCCAAATTTTAAAACTCTTGCTCCTAAACTCCTTGTAGGTAAAGTCTTTACTGAGAATTTCAGGTGTTTTAATGGAATAATTATTCTGAAATGACTCTATTCTGCAAAAACTTCATCAGGTGAGTGTACACTTCCAACGCTTTTTGAAAAGAGATTAGGCCCATTCCACTTATTTATACTTCAAATTTTTGTTAATTCTAAAAATGAACCAAATATAATGAGGCCCTTTAAATAGGCAATGTCTGCTCTCTATGAAAACCTTCAAGTTAGGCAAATAAAAACAATACTCAGCCCTGACTGTATCAAATAACTCAAGTTTGAGAGAGTCAACAAATATTTACTACCTGCTCTCAACCTGACCTAGAGGATGCTGGCATGAACAAGTCATTTCACTGCCCACAAGAAGGACCCTCAGTTCACTACTGCAGGTATCCACAGCACCTAGCAAGTGTCTGGCACAGTGCATACTTTGAATTTGTTGAAAAGTAAAGAAATACAAAAATGACATGGTTTGGATTAATCGTATTGAGGATATTGTGGTTTTAACTCTGATCTTATTCAAAATCACTTATCTCTAGTCTATTTCCTATCTACCAGGACTAGGGACAGATCTAGTTCTGTGTCATGATTCAACTCCCTGACTTATCCTCAGTCTTATTTTCACCCAAACCTCAGAGTTCTCAAATTTCCAGCTGTCTGCTACACTTTTCCTCAAGCCATGCTCTCCACCAGGTGTTCTCATTATAATTCTCTATTAGGGACACCACTAACTTCCCAAATCAAAATCATCCTTAACTTTCTCAATTTCACCTCCTGTATTTCTCAAATCTGTCTCTCTTCCGATTTTCCTGCTAATAGTCCAAGGTTAATTATGCCTCTTTACTACACTATTACATTAGCTTGCTACTTTCTTCTGACTCCAGTTTTACCCTGCCTACCTACGTCCTCACCATCCACAAGATGAAATAAGATTTAGTATAACATACAAGTTCTTCACACTTGGCTCCTGTTTCTCCAGCCTTACTTCCTATCAACCTCTCTTCAATTCCAGTAAGATCTAACTACTCACTGTGCTGTGTATGCCATCCTATTTCATGCCTCCTTCCTTTACTCATAGATCTCCTCCCTGACTATACCATTCCTTATGCAGCCCTCCTCCTCTCCAGATAATTTTTCTATCGAACAACACTAAGCTCACCAATCTCCTTGCCAGATGCTTTTGTTCGGCTCTACCTTGACACAGCACTTCATAAGGACTGCCTGGCTTCAATTTCTGGCCCCTCCATTTAATCACTGTGAACAAGGGCAAATGACAAAACATCCTGTACTTCAGTTTCCTTAGATATTAAAATTGAAAAGTTTTTTAAAATTTTATTTTTAAGAAATACCACTTTCCATGTACTGTTCTGATTTATGATCTTCAAAACAATCCCATGTGGATTGTTCACCTTTTTGTGGATAAGGAAACTGAGCACTGAGTTCCAGTAGCTTGCCCAATATCAGCCAGTAAATGATGAGTTCAAGATTCTAACTCCAATGTTCTTGCTATTTACCTCTACACTGTGTTAATAACATAATCTACCTCACAAGGTTATTGAAGAACAAAGTACTCAGAACAGGGCTTGGCACATCAAAGACGCTATTTGTTTGCTATTATGATTATGTTCCTGTAATATACATGCACAGCATTTTAAAGTACTTTAATTTCAATATCTATTTTTGAGCTCTATTACTTTCTATCTTCATGTTGACAAATACTGGCTCTGACAGTTTCCTGAACTAAAGGGAGCATTAAAATCTTTAAGTCAGATTCCCATTTTCTCTTCTCTTAGACCCACTATTAATATTTGTAAGTCATTAGGCAAATAAATCTCTGCTGTGCATCTGAAGAAACTAGTCTTGAGCTGTCCATGGTATTTCAGACCGAAGAGTTTTCTAGAGGCATGGTTCGCCATCTTTGTACCAATCGTTAGAGATCTAGGACTAGAGTAATAGTAGTCTTAAATCTGTTTCTTTAATTCATCTTTAAAGATTTTATTCTGATAACAGAAGCTCTAAAATGCTTATTCAGAAAATTAAAAATTATAAGAAATTTAGAATTAAGCTGGGTATAGTGGCATGTCCCTCTAATCTCAGCATTTGGGAAGTTGAGGCAGGAGGATCATGACTTCAAGGCCAGTCTGGCCAGACTTCTATATGGCAAGACCCTATCTCAAAAATAAATAAATAAATAAACACCTTTTGCTATCACAAAAGAATAGCCAGTATTGATAGTGTCAAAAGGCAAAATTATCCTAACTGTTTTAAAAACTGACAACAGGAACTGTGGCACCGGCCTACAATTCCAGCTATTCTGGAGGCTGAGGCAGGAGGATTCTGAAGGCTAGAGGCAGCCTATGCAACTTAGTGTGACCCTGTCTCAAAATAAAATAAGTAAGTAAAAGGGGCTGGAGGAGCAGCTCGGTGGTAGAGCATTGTCTAGCATGTGCAAGGCTCTGGGTTCAGCCCTTGAGTACTGCAAAGCAAAACAAAATCAAAGGGGCTTTTATTTATGATTCTATAATCAATAAATATCTAATTCTGTAACACAAAGTCCTCTGATGAGCTGAGCAGAGTTTGGGTGTACAGACAGAAAAAGGTTGAAAAGACCAGACACCAGACAAAAAGTAGACAGGTTGTTTCAAACTTATTTTCTTTATAGAATTAAAACAGATGGGACTCCCTTATTATGCTGACTCAGGTCTACCGGAATTCTATTTTATTGGAAAGCTGGCCAATCCAGTGTAATTACCAGGCACTAAGCAGAAGTGACTCCATTCTGGTTAGGTATGCTCTGCTGGAGTCTAGTGCAGAAAGCTAGTCCAAACCAATGGCCTCCCATGAAATTCATTAACAGTATATGACCTATACTTTTTTCTCTGTATGTGTTGATTACATTGGTAATGTGTAGTTTTATAAAACAGTAAATTTACTGTTTGTAATCTGTTTTGTCCATGTAATTAAGCTCTAATTCATGTAATTTTTTATGGTTACATAGTATTCTACTATATACATAAACTACTTAAAAATCCTCTATTCTGCAACTAACTTATTTCCAGTTTTTTTGCTAGAATGAAAAGTAAAACATCTATCTATACATTTTTCAATATCTGCTTGTTTCCTATTTCCTATAGAGTGGAATGACTATATAGAAAGTTATATAGGTATACAGTTTTCAATTCATTCTGCTAATGCTGTTTTTAAAAATTCGACTTTACACTCCCAAAGATTGTGTTTCTGTTTAGTAGAAAATAGAAATGAAAAATAGCATTATTTTAGCATCCGTTTCTTCAGCAAATTTGACTTTTCAAACCATACACAGTCATATACTGCACATTTCAGTCAGCAAGAGACTGAAAATCCAGCAGATGTCTCATATTATAACACAGGTGTGTAGTGGGCTATTCCATCTAGGGTTTGTGAGGCAAGTACACTCTATGTTTGCACAAAGATAAAATTGTCTGACACATACACCCATCATTAAGCAATGCAAGACCATGCTTATTTGGTATTTGGATTGTGTATGTGCACAAAATTCTCTATTAATATTCTTTTCCTTATTCTTCCGAGTGTCTTTCTTATATATTAAGCTATCAAAATCTTCAATGGCTAATCAAAATATGAATTTTTGCTTCTCTTACTTTCTTAAGTTTGCTACAGTAAAACTTGGTTATCACAGTTAATTAAGCTGGAAGATAGCAACTAATATTATTAATGATTTATTAATAATGTCCAAGTAGCTTGACATAGTGCTTAAGATACTAAACACTAGATTAAAATATTTGGGTTCAGATTTCCTTTTGCCAGCTTACTTAACTTTTTGAATCTCAGTCTCTTCACGTATAAAATACTTGTATCTTAAAAGTGTTGTAAGGACTGAATAAAATGATGCATGTAAACAGTTAATGTACTGCCTTAAAATCAGCAATTAGCAATTTTTGATATACCACAAACTATTTCAGAACAT
Organism: Pedetes capensis; assembly: GCA_007922755.1. Lineage (NCBI taxonomy): Eukaryota > Metazoa > Chordata > Mammalia > Rodentia > Pedetidae > Pedetes > Pedetes capensis. Next base: position 46,166 of record VMDO01003766.1, read on the forward strand.
GATAAAAAAATAAGATTAGCTCTTGTTGTTAGGTGCTGTCAAGTCCAACTCATAGCGACCCTACCTATGTACAACAGAATGAAACATTACCCAACACTGCACCATGCCCAGCTTTATGCCAGTGCTTCTCTGCTATTCATATGGTTTGCAGTGGCAGATTGTTTCAGGATTGTTTGAGGAATGGGCTGCCAGGCCCCTCTCCCAGTTTTGCAGTGCAGGGGATCAAACCCAGCACCTCAGAGAGTACAGAATAGCACTCTATCAACTAAGCTAGACCCAACCCAAGATTAGCTCTCTACACAAGGCATATAAGAGTATGTTCTCCCTTGTGGTATACCCACATAAATTTTAGACCAGATGAGAAATATCTTTAAGGACTAGCAGTGTAGACTGGACAAAATACCTGACCACATGGGTCAAGGAAGGAAAGAAGCAAAAGACTGATACTATCTTACCAAAGAAAAATAAAGAGAAAAATTGAACAGAAGCTTGTCTTGCATTTTAGAGTTCTCTGAAGTCATTTACCTTCTATAATAAAACAGTCCCAATTTTGAAAAAATACCTTTTCAATTGAAGTAGAAAACTGTACACATTTACCTAAAATTTTACTTGTATATTTCTAAGTTGCTTAGAAATATTCAGCTAAATAGGAAAACAATTCTGAATAAACAAAACATTAATGTAAAAATAACTAGAAATCCAAGATAACTAAGTTTTGATATGTTTTGCATTATTTGATGAATTAGATAAAATATGGAAATTATTCATTTAAAAAAGGGTAATTCATAGCCATTTATATGACCAGTTTTTTCCATCTTCTACTACATCAAAAAGTATGCCATCTGGGCATGGTGGTGCATGTCTGTAATCCCAGCAACTCAGGAAGTGGAGGCCAGAGGACCGTAAGTTCAAGGCCAAGAAACAGCCTTCATTACTTAGTGAGACAGGGTCTCACAAGATAAACAATTTTTTTTAAAAGTGTCTGGGTGCAGCTCAGTGGTAGAGCACTTGCAAAGTACATGCAAAGTCCTTGGTTCCAGCCCTCCCGGAATGCAAAACAAGCAAACAAACAAACAAAACAGGTCTTCAGTAACCCCCAAGCACTGCAAAGATCCTTCAAGTGACTTACAAATTAGAGAAACAAATCAGAAATATCCTGCATGTAAGCCCAATTAATTAGCAATCATGCAATAAACTCCTTTTTAGAAATTTTCAATAAATGTCAATTTGCTACAATTATAAAACAAAAATGCAAACTATGTCACTTTTTTCTGCTCACTTCTGTACTTTCAGAAACTGAAAGCCCAGCATATAGTAGGTACTCAGTAAATATTTGCTGAATGAATAATAAGAACAGTTAAATTCATTTTTTATACACTAATTTTTTAATCCACTTTATGCTCAGAAGCAATAGCTACCTGTCTGGATTCTCCTTTTAACTCTAACTTGATTACTCACTTTTTTAAAGAAAATCACCTAAACTTCTTTGGGTTTTTTTTCTTCCACCTATAAATTAGGGATACTAATACTTGCCTTTCTATCTCACATGATTTTATAAAAAGGTTCAATTAAGATGATGGAAGTGAAAATATTTTGTGAACTATAACACATAACTGTCAATGTTTCAAGTCCTCTGTATAATCACTACACAAATGAGTTATCCATTAAATTCAAATATATTCATTTTAACCTTGTTGAGTTGCTAAAGAGATTAAATGCTCTTCACATTTTCTTCAAATGTATTCAATATGCATCTATGATTTGACTGACCTTTTTAGAACTAAAACTTTGCAGTATCTACATTTGATTGGTGTATGCTAACATGTTAATGTATGTAAAGTAGAACCAGGATTTTACTTCTGGTAATATTGATGTAGTACACAATGGAATAGGACTTAAAACTACAAGGTTTAAATTTTAATTTCCGCTAAATCATCTTCTAGGCAAGATAAAAGTTCTATATTTTAAAAATATTTTAATATCTTCTGGGTTATTCTGTGTGAGGAACTTTTGAAGCACTTTATAGGTTTTGACTCATTTAACTCTCACAACTCTACAGGGTGGAGACTATGCTCATTTTTCAAGGAAGGAAATCAAAACAGAGAGGTTGGGCAATATGCCCAAAGTCAGACAGCCAGGGAGGCCTGCACTGGGATTCATATCCAGGTAGTCTGCATCCGGCCAGCAAAGGTTTGATCATTATGCCATACTGCTTCTTTGTCCAGGTGCCTCAGTTTCCTTCTGATAACAGTACTGCACAGGATTCTCTGTGAGAATCAAATTATGTAAGGAATGTAAAAATACTAAATAACAGTCAAGGACTATGTAATTAATGTTAAAGACAATTTTTTTTTCCTCAAACTGTTTAAATAAAAAGTACTTGTATAACCTTTGTTTCTTAAAAACCAGTTCAAGCTGTAAAGTATATTGTTCTGTTTGGGGGAGAAAGCTGCACAGAGGAAGGAGGCAAGTTAGTGTAAAAATCCATTCAGAACAAAAAGAAGACAGCATTATATAGTGGGATTATTTCAATAGACTCAAATATAAATATTCAAGGCAGAAGAGACTTTTACATAATATCCTTGAATACTAAAAAGAAAGTTATGAAACATTTGAGAGTTAATACCAAAAGATCAATGGATTAAATGTTATCTAAATATATTTCAATGCAACAGAAACTTATGTAATCTCAATAGGGAACTTCTGATTTTGGCAAAGATTTTTAAGCCTTCTTTTTCTGTCGACAGGGATAAGTTTAGATGTGTGTGGGCTAACTATAGACCAGATTATTTTTTCTAGTTAATAGTATTTGTTTCATTATAATATATGGAGAAATTACAGTGAAGATCTTTTTCATTATCAATGACAGTATCATTAATAACTACAACTATAATTATATAAATACATTTCAAATGCCTATCTAACTTGCCAATTCCAAAGAATTTAAAGTCTAGCAACTGTACAAATAGATGTATGACTATTAGTTAGCATTTTTACTTATTCTAATAAATTGTTGGCTTTCTTTTTTCAGTGCTGGGGATCAAACCGAGGGCCTTGTACATACTAGGCAAGTGCTTTTACCCCTGAGCTTTGCCCCCACCTCTAATTTATGCCCATAATTTATGGAACAGCTAAATCTGCCCTTTACCAACTAAAATTTGTTCAACTCTAAGATTTTTTCTTTTAACGTCACACTAAGAATTCAAAAGTTAGGGTTTACTCAGCTGGTAGAGCACTATTCTGAACTCTGAGGCCCTGGGTTCAGCCCAGCACTGCAAAGTGGGAGAAGGACATGACAATCTAATTCCAAAGCAATCTCGAAACAATCAGCCATTGAAAACCCTATGAGAGTCACTATGAGTTGGACCCGACTAGATAGTACCTAACAACAAGAGTCAAAAGGTAAAAAGTACTGACCCTGATTAGTACCACTGAGAAAAACTTTCAAGTATGGAATTAATGATTTCTGAAAGATCTAAGAATCAGGAAAAAATAAGCTAATGAAGTAAAAATCAAGAGGCTTGAGTTCTAGTTGTGTAAAAGTAGGACTAAGTAGCTTAGTGGGCAAAATTCCCAGATGCAGTCTATGAAACTTAAAAAAAAAAAAAAAAAGGAAGAGTTAATCTTTCAGAGCCTTTTTCTGTTTAAAAAAAAAAAATCCTCAATTCAAGGCCTAGAATCTTTCTTAGTTGAAATATTGGCCATAGAATGTTAAGCAAGACCTTAAGTAGTAGATGAGCTGTTTTTCCACTGAACTAGGACCTGAATTCTTATGAATCACCTAATTTAAGAGAAGATCAAATACACTGGTAGAAGTTAATACCTAGTGCTGCTGTGAATAAGTTTAATTCTCTATTATGTACCACTGACTGACCAAAGAAAAAAACCAACTTCCTTGGAAATGTATATTAACATTTCTGTTGGATGAACTATAAAGGCAGAAGGAACCCAGGTAAACATATAAAAATGGAGGATACAGAGCTGCCTGTACAAGAAGACAACTAGGAGACTGGATAAGTCACTTTGCTGTCCTAGCTTCTGCTTCCTAAGATGAGATCATGGCCAGTTACTGCATGGCTAGTACAGCCAAGTCCAGCTTCTGGAATCTTAACTTTACTCACCTAGAGAGCTAATCATCTGTACCAGAGTTTTGGATTCCAAACAATTTTCTTTTTTTCTGGGTTTATCATTATATTTTACTGCCCACTCTTCATAAAGATATGAAAATACGCCAGATTTGTGGTTTGAACTCTGAAAGTATTAATTAAAGGTATTGTTGCTAGTTCAATATGACTATCACTCTAAGTAAAAGACCCACAAGATACTTTGAATTATGTAGTTCATAAACTTCCCTAATACCTATAGTCAGTTTATATTTTAGATGTCTATTTTCTTAGGGATTATTCCCTTAAGTACTATGTCATAACAACACGGTGACACTAAAATCTTGAAATATGCTCAACAAATGGTTTATCAACAATGGCACTATTGATATTTCGGGCCTGACAATTCTCTTTTGTAGCAAGTTGCTCTGTGAGTCCTGGGCTGTTTAGCAGTATTCCTGAAGAGCCACTAGATGTCGGTACCAGCATGACCCCCCCCCAAGGGGCGGCACCCCATAATGTCTCTAGATATTGCCAGATATTACTCTAGATAATGTTCCCCGAGATGAAGAGGTAAAAATCCTCCTCGTAAAGAACTACCGATTTAAAGAAGTCTTCATCTCACTTAACGTTTGCTATTGCCCTCTTTCCCACCCTAAACCCTCTTAAAACCGCTACCCTAGGTTAGAAGGCCAAAGCTGAAGCTGCCTGGAGATGAAGTGACAGACAAAAGACCTAAAAAGTCTCCTCCCACCCTCGCCCCTCGCTTGAACATGAGTGTTAAGGGGAAAAGTGCAGCAAAAACTCTTAATCAGAGACTACCTCTACATCTCTACAAAAATTAGACGCACTGCAAAGTAAGCACTAAATCTATATGAAGTATGATTAGAAATAGGAAGGCTGAAACTTCCAAAAGAAGCCTATTCTGCAGGCGCTTTCAAGAACTGCCCTCCCCAGCTGCAGCTCTGACACCCCTCTGCAGCCCCAAGGGCCGCCTGGGCCGCCTGGGCCTCCTGGGTCCCCGCGTCGCGCTCCCGCCACGCCCACCGGACGTCACTCGTTACACAACGCCCCCCTCCCCCGCTTATGCAATTCAGCCCTCCCGCGACTTCCAATTACCTTAGTGAGTTTTGTGGAAGAGGGAGGTAGACGCCGTCCGCCTAGCCTCGGCGGGCATCCTCTCCCCGCCCTGGCTACCGTTCCCCAGGACCCGCCAGTTACCGGAAAGAGCGCGGCAGGAAGCCAGCGGCCGCTCGGGCTCCCCCAGCTCCCGCCCATCCCGCGCCCCGGGTCCGGGTCACCCGCCAGCCAGGCGCGGCCGAGGGCACCCCGCGCCCGTGCGCCCCTCCCCGCGCCGCGTCAGAGTCGGCTCCCAAGGCGATCCCCACCGTGACCGAAGCACCCCAGGGCGCCGCCCCGTCCCACACCTCCGAGCACCCCGAGACCCGCCCCAGCCGGGGCCGAGAGGGAGCAGCGAAACCTCCCCGGGGCGCAGACGAGCTGCGGGTGCCCAGCCAGTCGGGCAGCGGAGGGTGGGGTCGCGGGGCCCGCGCCGCATCCCGCGAGGTCGGTCACCTGCTCGCAGCGCCTCGCAGGCGGCGGCCAGGGCCTCCCGGTAGCGCCCCTGGCGCAGCAGCTCCCCGAGCCGGCCGGCCGCCTGGGCCCTCTCCCGCTGGCCCGGGAACCACTTCTCGGCCAGGTGGTTGAGGACGACGCTGGTTCTGAAGTCCGAGGCCATGGCGGCGGCCAGAGGCGGCGGCCGCGCGCCGATCCCCTCAGCATCCGCGGCAGCGGCGGCGGCAGGCGGCAGGCGGTCCCGGCAGAGGCGGCAGCGGGCGCGGAGCTCTCTCCGCAGGCAGCGGCGGCAGTAGCTGTGGCCGCAGGGCACGGTCACCGGCTCGCTGAGGAAGCCGCGGCAGCCCAGGCAGCTGAGGAGCCCGGCGGCGCCCGCGGCCGGGGCCGCGCGCCAGCCCAGCCCGTGGCGGAGCCGGTAGTTGAACACTAAGCAGTCCACCAGGGTGCCGAGGCACTCGGGCCTGACGGGCGCCCCGCGGCGCAGCGCCGCCGCGTACGCCTCCAGCGCGCCCTTCAGGTGGCCGCCCAGCGCCAGCAGCTCGCCGCGGCGGAGCAGCAGCTCCCAGCGCTCCGGCTCCGCGGCCGCGCGCTCCAGCCGGTCGCCGCCGCCCACTTCCCAGAAGCGGCCTCGGCTCCGGCTCCGCGGCCGGGGGACCGTCTCCTGACTCCGTCCCGGGGAACCCCTCGCCACGGCTGGAGAAAACATGGCCCGCGGAGGGCTGCGTCGCCGCCGCCGCCCGCCGCCACGGTCCCGGAGCCTCCGGGACGCGCGGCTCCGCACGCGGCCGGCGAGCAGGGGGGCGTGGCGCGCGGACATGGCTGGGCGGCGCGCGCCCGGGAAGCCCCGGGGGCGGGGCCTGAAGGGGGCGGGGCCTGGCGAGGCTCTACCGCGCCCCGGACTCCCCCACACGGCCCGCGGCCCAGTTCCAGAAGAGGACTGCCCGGCCCCGCCCCTTCCGAGCCCCTCCTGGCTAAGGACGCGAGGTCAGATGATCCCCCAGCGGGGATCTAATTGGCTTCTCTGGAAAGAGGGGCACGGCTTGTTGCTGAACAAAGCCCGAAGGAGCCCAGAACCTCCATCTCCCCGTAGCCTGCCCGTCAGACACCTCCCATTGGCTCGGATCTCCCTCCGACCCCCTACACAGTGGGCGCTTCTCTGCTGAGCTGTGCACCCAGCGGGACTGAGACCCAAGCTGTCAAACCTCTCCAGACATACCTGCCCACCTGGGTGGGGACCTGCTCCCACCTCCCGGCGGGTGGGAACTTCCACGTGTAGTGTCTTATTGGTTGTCAGGCGTGTTCTGGATGCCCCAAGTTGCTATGGGGTATGTAGAAGCCCAGGGACCTGAAATGCACAGTCTGACTTTGCAGGACCTCAAGTCTGGGGTCAGTCAACTTTAGACAAGAAACCACCCATGTTCTTGAGGCAATTCTGTCCAGTAAGCAAGAATGTTTTCGTGGTGCCAATTTAGAGGTGACTTTTTTTTTTTTTTTGACATAGAAGTTATTTCCATTTTATATATGCAAAAATCAAAGTACAAGAAGGTTAAATTTTTCCTTGGACCAAGATCAAAGAGGTACTATGTAGCAGGGCCAGAACTCAAATTCAAGTAGTCTGGCCCTTGAAAAGGTGACATTCTTGATTAAAATTCTTTCCTTACCTCGAGGAAGAAAGCCCCCCCCCCCACTCCCGTTCCTCAGTTACTGTCCACTCTGCGAGCGCTGCCCTGCAATCGGCTAAGATCTGCATTTGACCTCTGTAAAGACAAAACAAGAAAAATGCTTTCCACATGGCAAAAACCAGATCACTCCAACCCAAGCAGGATCTGCAGTTTTGCCAACCTAAATAAAAGAAAATGATCTCGCTTATTTATCATGGGCTATATTTCCTTTGAAGTTGACAGCTGCGAGTTTAAAGCTCTTCGGTGAATATATTTATAGATTTGATTATAAGGTAATAGGTTGTTTGTGTAGGAAGTGATTTTGAACTTTGGGTTCATTTTCAAATGGTTGGAAACAAGGGAAACTTATTTGTCCAAAATCACATAGCCAATATTATATAGAGGTTTTAAGATCCTCTAAACTTCTATTGTGTCCCTCTGATAGTAACAATATGTAGGGTTTAATAAAATATATTTCTTCAAAATATTTCACACATGAGATTTTCAAAGTAAAGGAAGTTTTTAATGGAACATCAACCTTCATTTTCCAACTGACGTTAGCTAACATTTACCATCTCTATTTATACAGAACAGGCAATTAAGGGTGAAAAATGTTTTGAGTTACATGTGTTTTTACCTCACAATGAAAAAAGTGTGTAACTTCAGGAAAGATAGAGGGGATTGAGAAGACCAAGAAAGGAAAAAAAAATTGAGAAAAAAGCCCAGGTTCAAGTTCCAATAGAGTGCAGAGACAAGTTCATTTATCTTTCATATTGCACCTGAAGCATATTGCAGACAGATCCAAGGAACACCTAATTATTTGAGGTGAGGAGCATTGGGATTAATTCATGAGCATAACAAAATTTATCCTCACCTCCTAAATTATTACCTTCTTCTAAGCAGAGCAATGACTGTACATGCCCACATTCTCACTTGAGACTTGAAAATTATAACTACTATAATAAATATCCAAATGCGTGTACACATTATCTTTTGTGATGTATGGTTTTTTTGTTTGTTTGTTTTGTGGTACTGAGGGTTGAACCCAGAGCCTCATGTTTGCATGCTTTGCAAGCGCTCTACCACTGAACTGCACCCCTCACCCACTTTTTTACTTTTTGAGACAGGGTCTCACTAAATTACACAGACTGCCTCTGGTCTCCAACTTTCAATCCTCCTGCCTCTGCATCCTGAGTGGCTGGGATTACAGGTGTGCGCCACGGTGCCCAGCTTTTGATGCATTCTTATCCTTAGCAGCTTGCAAAATGCGCAGTAGTAAATATTTCATAAGTGTATTTATGATTATACAAGGAGTATAATAAATTGAGAAACATATTCCTTTGCAATTATAACTTAAATCAGGTTTTATGATGGAATTTCTCATGAAAGTAAAATGTATGATTCAGAAAATAATATGAAGGATCATTTTTCATCTGGGGTTTCATTCCCCAATAAATTTGACCAATAACCACATCTGATTCTGATGTGAAATAAAATGTCACAATTTTGATAATGTGAAGCAGAAAATGGGACTGTAGGAGGAATCGCTTGCCCTCTTCTCCTTGGCATTTGTGAATGGTTATAATTCATGTTTGCTGGTTTATACATTTACATAACTTGTTCTCATTTATATAACTTATTTATGTAAGAGGCTGTACTGCCACTGTGGCCTTTGTATGCTCTACACCTTCCCTCTGAATCAGACAGTCTGAGTATAGCAATCACCAGAAGTGCAACAGGTCACTCTTCCGTCATTCTCTACCACCAAAAAGGAATATCCTTTTTGATTGCAACTGCTTTTTAAACCCCACAACAGAAAGAAATTAGTGTCTTCATTCATTTTCTATAATTTAGACTTTGGTCTCTGACTCATCCAGCAGGCGTGATGAAAAAGAGGGAATCCTATGAGACAGACCCTGGGCCAGGAGGAATCTGATGGTGTCAAGAGCTCTCTTCTTTCTTCCTTGGAGCATTACTTGCATGTGTCATTCTTTGCTAACAAAGTAGTAAAATCATGAGATTTGTATTTCACTTCAGTTTTTTAGTGTTGTCTTCTAAAATAGATCAGTTATGTAAGAGAGTAAGAAGAAAAGCATATCTGTTTCCTAATTTGGAAAGTGCTTATCACCATCATTCCCTGCTTATCCCTCCCGCCCACTGCAACACCATAAGACTTTTCCTGATATAGTTAGGTAAACTGCTGTTTAAGAATAACATAACACAGTGATTTTCTTGTGCACAAGTCAGCTGAAGATGTGTATTTGGACCGCTTATTTTCCTTGTGAGTGAATTTACTATATATATATATATATATATATATATATATATATACATTCTTGTCATTGAAAAGAAAGAGACTGACATAAACTTTAAAGAGCCAAGCAGGGGCTGGGAATATAGCACAATCACAGAGTATGTGCTTAATGAAGCCTTGGGTCAATTCCTAGCCACTAAATAAATAAATGATGATGAGCAAGCAAAACTATGTCTTCTTCCTGATTCATTTCTGGCTGTTAATGTTTTATTAAGTGCATTGAAAACACTAAACCATAAATCTTCGTACAACCAACACATACCTAATAGTGTTTATGTGCATGATACACAGATGGAAAGGGGTCAGAAGCCACCTTCTCAGACTTCTCATTTTATTATATAAAAGAAATTGGATCTGAGATGTTATTGACTTAATAGAAGTCATGCACGGGACGGTGCTGACTTTATTCATGGTTCTCTGCCTGGGAAGAAGTCATTTGGTTTCTCTGGGCCCCCTTTGCTATCTGTAAAAAAGGGGGAACTGGAACCAACTCTAAAGTGCCTCTGCCCCTGGAGTGTAGAGGAGACAGAATCCCTTAGGCTCAAGAACATAGAAATGTGACACCTGATGTAAATGTAGTAAGAGAAAGTGAAAGATGTGAATGGAAGGAGGAGGGTGTCAAACACACTTTTGTTGATACACACTCAGCTCTGTTCAAAGTATGGAGAACCAACTGCTGGAACACATTTGCAGTCACTGAACAGGGATCCCCTATCCCATGTGTACTTCCTCACCCCTACTATAAACTGTGAGAGGCTGGAGAAAAGCCTGGTGTGGGGGGAGATTATATAACTTGGGCATTTGTGGGGAAGTTTATATAAGATGCTAAAAATACAGTATATGATTGCTATAAAAGCATTCTAAGTGAAAAGCTCTAGTGAGGACAACCTGAATGGGTTAAAAAGAGATGATCCTAAGTAGACATATAAACCCAGTTGCCTGCAGTGGCTACCATCCAACCAAGTACTAAAATATTCTAAATCACTAAAATATTCTGTTAACCCTGTGATGAACACTGTCAATGTGCTCAAGAACCTTACTAGGGGAACAAGTCTTAATTCTTTTCTAATACTCTGAAGAATCTAGAAATGCCATGTTACCCACATTCTATTTTATTATTAGTTAAGTTGATGAAATGAATACATTTCCCAGTATCAAGCTGTTAAAAACAAATCAATGCAGGAATAAACTTCATACATCACTTAACAAGTTCTAACAATTAACTACATATGAATTCCTCTGGTACTCTCCATCCTCATTCTTTGTTCCTGCTACCACTTTAGCACCTAGTACCTTCTAATGTATTATATATGTGTGTATACACACACATGTGTATATATGCATATATATATATGACTTGTCTCTTCCCACTAGAATATAAGCTCCTTGAAATATGGAAGTTTTGCACACCTTGTTGACTGATATGTCTCTATCACCTAAGCACTGAAAAGACACTAGGTATCTTAAAGGTTCTACCACCACCCAGTAGTGCCATTCTGGAGTTGAAACTTTTAACACTGGGCATTTGGGGTATAATCAAGATTTAAATCATAGTAGTTCATAATCAGGAGATGAAAATGTACAGATCAGAGTCCAGATAAGCACATAGCGATAGAGTAAACAATCAGGTGAGTGGTTGAAGAAGTTAACAGAGACAAAATGGAAACAAGATAATGGAATACATCCAGTGAACAAGAGTTACAGATAATTTTTAGTCAGTGCCCATTGCATGTTTTAGCCAGGCACATTTAGGGCCTTGGAACAAAGAGGCAGATGCATATCTCTTCTGATTCTGAAGTAACTAGATAAAAGGACATCTTTTCAAACTTAAGTTAAATTAATTAAGCAAACAATACAAAGGACTCTTTCATGTAGTATAAAACACTAATGTCTCAGTCCACTCAGGCTGCTATAACAAAAGTATCTTAGATTGGACAATTTATTAACAATAGAAATGTGTTGCTCATATTTCTAGAGGATGGGAAGTGAAAACCAAGGTGTCAGCAGATTTGGTGTCAAATGAGGGCTCTTTACTTCATAAATAACATCTTTTTGCTGTATTCTCGAATGGCAGAAGGGAGGGGGAGGCTCTTCCAAGCCACTTTCATAAGAGTACTAAATCCTTGAGGTAAGATACTACTAAAGGGTTAGAGTTTAGCTCAGTTGGCAGAGTGCTGCTCTGTGCTCTCTAAGGTCCTAGGTTTGATCCCCAGCACTGCAAAAATGGGAAAAGGACATGGCAACCTACTCCTGAAGCAATCCCAAAACAATCAGCCATTTAAAACCATATGAATAGCAGAGAAGCACTGCCATAGTGCTAAGGATGGCACAGTGTCAGGGAGTGTTTTGTTCTGTTGTACATAATGTCAATATGAATTCCACCCAACTCAAGGGCACCTAACAACAACAACAGCAAGGGAAGCCAGACTCTGCTGAACTTAGGGCTAGTCAAGAAAGACAATGATGCTTTTCCATTATCCATCCTTTGACATTTCTATCAATAAGAGAACACTAGCCTGATGGCCCAGAGTAGCAGTTCCCATCCTTTTTGGCACCAAGGACTGATTTCCTGGGGGACAATTTTTCCACAGTGGAGGGACAGGGCGGGGGATGGTTTCTGTATGATTCAAGTGATGAGGATGAGCTATAAATGCAGATGAAGCTTTGCTCACTTGGTCGCTCACCTCCTGCTGTGCAGCCCAGCTCCAAATAGGTAGGGAAAGGTACTTTTCCAGGCTCAGGGACTCCTGGCCCAGAAGACTAACGTGGTAGGATCATTCCCATATTCTTGTGTCCCATCAACCCCTTTATGAAACCAAACACAAAACATACAGTAAATGAATAAAGTACCCTACTTAGAGAAGTCTAAGTAAAATGTGAAGCATAGGAATATGTTTCAGTACATGTATTAGTTTGTGAAGACCCTTCTCACTTCCACTATGACTAGTTCATAGGAGCTGTCAGAATTTTGGACACTAATATTATCTGATTTTGACCCTGGTCTTTGTGAAAATTTCAGACCTAAGACTTCTGACTCTGATCCTTATTTCTCAGATGAGGACACTTCTAATCCAGTGTGCGGTAGATGGAGGGAGGGTAAGGACTCCCAAAAGCACAATTACACTCAGGCTAACTTTGCTCCAGTGTGTGTTTTGGCCATAGAGCGTTTATTAATCCACATGTCACTGGATCCTTGCCCTCCTCTACATCTATTCATGCCCCTCCCAGAAAGTGCTTTCCAGATTTAGAGGAAATCTTTGTGACAGCTCAGGCAATCTAAGTAACTAAACAGCTGCAATTTCCTCCCCCCTAAGTTTGATGTAGCCAAGTTATTCGACTCCAGGTATAACTAGATAGCTCAAATATAGCCAGCAATAGCTGAATTCACTAAGCTTCTCTCTATATCCATTCACACAAACAACTTGCTTACACAAGTGTTTTGGTAGTCTTTACATGATGAATCAAGTTTGTTTGGTGTTATGGAAAAAAATTTAAAGAGCACCCTTTAAATACATACGACAAATTAGGCAAGATGATTTCAGTCAGGTGCTATGTTCATGGGGCAATGCCAGAAGTTGTATTACCTGAGGGTGAGCTACCTTGATTTTATATGCTTCATTAGAGATTGCTCCATGTCAATGTTTGGTAAGGAGAATTGTCTAGATTATTTCCAAAGGCCTTTGCAGTTCAGAGAGACTATAGTCTGAACAAACACATGCTTGCCTTTCGATAATTTTCCAGTGGAAAATGAAGTGGTTTGGGTCTTCCAGTGAAATATTTTATCTTGAATAAAAAGAGGAAAGGAAGGGGGGAGGGAGAAGGGGTAAGAGGGAGGCAAAAGAAGGGAAGACCACTCATGGGCTCCTAAGGGGTGAGCCATTCCCCGTGGATGTGGTGTGTACACATCTCCCTCATTCATCTTCATGCCCAGGTTCCCTGCTGGGTCACCAATTTGCTAGGACGGGTCACTATATTGTCTGTCTCTGCTTTGAGAGGACATGGACATGGGGTGGTGGTGGCGACAGGTCACAATGAGTAGGGTAGTTTTGGGGAGGCTCTGGGGGATGCAAAGGCAGAGTGGCAGAGTGCAGCCCAAATTGAGGAAAGAACAGCTGAGGCACAGTGAACAGGGTGTCAGACTCAGGTTCGCGCCTCCTGAGCATGCACCCACATCTCTGTGCCCTGAAGGGCGCATTCTGGATCCAGGTATCAGGATCAATCCAGCTGGCATCCAGGAGTGACATACCAGCAAGGGGTGCCCACAGCCCTTCCTAAGGCCCCTTTGGGGTGCTTTAGAACAATGAGGCACCAGAGGCTCATGCTCATGCCAGAGGCCCCAGGGAACTCAGGGAAGCCTGCATGGTGTGCTCAGAGGTGAGGAGGAGCCACAGAGAGCTGTCTAGATAAAAAGATGGCCACGAGCAGTGTGTCTTTTACCATACCACACCGAGGGGAAAAGCATGCAAGGGGCATGCTCAGACAGTGCCTTCACAGGGAAACTGCAGCGAGGACGCAGCAAAGGTGAGAATGCCATGTTTGAAATCTTCAAAAGTGAGTTGACACAGGTCCACAAAAAAGGAGATGTGATCTGTGAATACACAGTGAATATGGTACTGTGGGCCCCTTACCCACAGCCCTCGCCTTGCAATTCCTGATGCCATGCTGTGGGCCCCACCAGAAATGGTGGAGACACCCAGGGAACAGACCTTGGGTCTACACAAACCTTAGAGCTCCCCAGGCTGTATCCCTGGAAGTCTGTGAAGCTAGCCATCGGCAGGGATTAAGGCTGTACCCAAAGCTTGCCTCTAGCTGCTCTTTACTTTGACCTGTGTCCCCTGATATGCCAAGGTCTTTTAGTGCGGGGACATCCTGTTTATCCGCTATGATCACCTGTGGAAGCTTACATCTGCACCCAGGCCACCCCAGCTGAGGACACCCTGGATGTATGTGTTTGAGGAACAGCGCACTGGCCAGGCAGCTCCACAGAGCAGGGGATCACTTCAGGGACCATGTGCAGGTGTGAGGTCACCTCCTCTGATTATGCCAAGGGAGGAGAAATCTACCATACCTCCTGCACATGCATAGTCATGAAACATGCCTTCTGCACATGTGCGGTCATGGAAGTAAACTCTTCTACTCACAGCAATTCTAGTATGCAGGAAAAGAGCAGCAGCAGGGATGACAGTGGCAGTGGTAACACCAGACACCGCTGCAGGTTCCGTGGACATGGTGACGTTATGGTCTGCAGACGGAGGGCACATAAACACACACCAGCAGGAACAGCCTTCATGGATCCAGAGGAAAGGGGAACAGCGTGTCCCTACCATGCATCCTCATGGGGTCTTCACACACGTAAAGCAGGTGCTTGCTAACACATCCTTGTTTGAAGAGGGTATGCCAGCATGTCAGCAGGTGCTGCTAGTCTCTCCTCAGAGGGCCACCATGCAGTCAGCGAATGTGACAGGGCTTGGAGATCACCCTTACCATATCTGACACCAAAGGCACAATAACTCTGAAGCCCATCAGAAAGGGAGTCAGAAGATAGAGACCAAAATATTTCTAGTTTAGTGGCCTTAGATTTAAATAAATAAAGATGAATAAAATACATTCTAAGGATGAAAAGATAAAACAAAAGCCAAAGGAGACCTGTAAAGCAGTGTTTTCATTGTGAAATACATGTGTATGCATTGGTCAGAAGAGCTGACTGAGGGAGATAAAGAAGAATCAAAAACCTACATTCACACGTGGAGTGGAAGGGCGAGTCCATGGGTCTCTGCAGGTCAGCGGCAGAGCTTCTTACCTTCCTTCTATCCAAAATGCACACATTTCATTATTTAGTGTAGTGACTTTTTTTTTTCAGTCCTAAGTGTTGAATTCAAGGCCTCATGCATGCTAGGCAAGCACTATACCACTGAATTGCACACCCTAGCACCTTTTTTATTTTGAAACAATTTCTCCCTAAATTGTGCAGGCTGCTTCTGGCCTCTACCTCAAAATTCTCCTGCCTTAGCCTCTTGAATTGCTGTGATTACTAGCATGTCCCACAGCAACCTGCTTCAGTGTAGTAATTTTTAAGCAGTAATAGATCAAAGAAACATCTGAGATTTTGTTGTTGTTGTTGTTGTTGCTGCTGTTGTAGGTTGTTTTGTTTTGTTTTGCCTACTGGAGGAATGAACCCAGAGCTTCAGGCATGCTTTGCAAATGCTCTACTACTGAGCTACACCAGAAGCTCATTTTTTACTTTTATTTTGAGACAAGCTCTCACTGAGTTGTGTAGGCTGCCCCTGGCCTCAAACTTCCAATCCTCCTGGCTCTGCCTCCCAAACTGCTGGGATTATAGGCATGAGCTGCTGTGCTTGGCTTTGAGATTTGATTTTTGAAATACCAGTTGTTGGGTCTGGACAAAATGAACCACGATGTCACAGAATAGAACCATCTTATCTGATTCATGATGTGGACTCAAGGCGGACACTGGCACATGGTCCAATTGAAGAATTAACCTTGAGAGCTGGCAAGTAGATCCTGTGGGTTTTCATGTAAGTGTGTTCATCTCTTTGGCCTCTGCACTTGTATATTTTAATTACACCTACAGGAGACATTTATTAACAAATACTGAAATGAGAGTTTATCGTAGGCTAGGCACTGTTTCAGGTGCTCTACTAGTTGAAACTTTACATTTCTTACAAACATGGTTTTTGTAGTACTACATACAGATTCACCTTTTTCTTTTTAATTGCTGTCTAGTGTGCCATTGTATGGCTAAGTGACACATTGTCATTCTTCCTAAGGGATCGGGAATGGGATGGAAGAGAGGGATAATGCTGTCTTTATTTTTATCTTTCTGGTAATGACCTTTGCAAAGTGTAGAGCTTCTACTGACTCTCCAAGTCTTTATCATGCTTCCCCAAATACAAATATAAATAAATTTGGCATGAAATACATAAGAAAAGAAAAATCGCTTTTCAACAATGTGGGACAGGAGAGTTGTGAAGCAGTAGACACACAGAACATTAGAAAAGTACAAATATTTATGTTATTTTGACAGATGATCTATACTGAGCAACAGATAAACCTATCTTCCTCCACTTAATCAGTGATCATTTCCATGGTAGCATATTGCAAGTCTAGGAACTAGATTGTAGGAGTAGAATGACATACACATTTCAGGGAAAGAAATTAAATTTTTTATTGCCTTAAAATACCAAATACTTGCTTCTTTCTCAATTGTGTCTAGTCACAGCAGTATGTAGTATATAGAAACATTTTTGAAGTCTTCCAGCAAATCATGGTGGCCTTTGGCACACTCATGTGCTCTGCTATGCACATCAAGAGAATGAGGTCCATCATGTTGACATACGTGGTATAAATCATAAAATTAAGGGCCAGTGTTATGTGTTGCCTGGCATGGTAAAAACTGAAGGGCCTTTAATGTTTAACTGGAGTTTCCTCTCCCAGCTCTGCTCCCTTGGATAAGGTCGTCTAGATGAATAACCCTCCTTATCAAGGCACCAGAGGCAGTTCCTGCTCCCAGGCAGCTTGCAGAATTATCCAAGCAAGCTAGTCACAAGCTCCGTGGGAATCAGCAGACAAGGTCACTCTCTTAATACTCTAAAGCATGTCTCCCGCAGCCCCCATGGCTCACTGTGTCCCTGTCTGCATGACTTCTGGTGTCCTCCTCCCACGGGAAGTGAGTATGCATAAATTACAAGCCATGGCGGATCTTCTCTGCCATGCAGTGGTTGTGAATTCTTCAATAATTCCCATAACCCTGGGGCAGGCACTCCACTCTCACCAAAGGAATGAATAGGAGGTGATTAAACCAACATCTTTTATTCACTGAAATAGGATCTTTATTGAAATAAACTTCTATATGTTTAAATAGCCTGCAGCTCTACCACTGTGACATCCGATCCCATCAGATCTCGGAAGCTAAGCAGGGTCAGGCTTGGTTAGTACTTGGATAGGAGACCGCCGGGGAACACCAGGTGCTGTAGATTTGGGAGAAGGACCTGGCAGCCCATTCCCCAAAACTATTAGCCATTGAAAACCCTATGAATAACAAGGAAGCACTGACAATAGTGCCAGGCATGGCACAGTGTCAGGGAATGTTTCATCTGTTGTACATAGGGTCGCTGTGAGTTGGACACTGGACCACACCTAGCAACAACAACATGTTTAAGTAACTTGTATGCAATTTTAAAAAGCATTAGAAATCAAGTGTTTTTGCATCAATATCAAGAGAGTCAATGAAATGATCTCCTTGGGTATATATATATATTTTAAATCACAATCTGTCCTTGAAGTAGACTGGCAGCAAAAATGTGAATGATAGGCCATTGTCAGGCTGGATTCTTAGCAATGGATAGTTAATGAACTCATTTTTTTAAAAAGATAGATACTATTATCTACATTTTTCAAGTGAGGAAAATGTAACTTATTTGTAACTTATTTAAAGTTGCAAAGCTAATAAGATGGGCAATCAGAATTCAAATCCAGAGCCAAGTTTCCTAACACTAACCACATGTGTCTGGGCATTTCTGGGGAGCAGGGACGGATGAGAGAAAGGAGGCTATTAGAGACAATCAACTCCAAGTGCAATGCTAATAAGGAAGTACATTATGCCTTTAATACAAAGTATGTTGTTGTTAGATGCCATAGAATCGGGTTGGACTCATAGCAACCCTATCTACAACAGCACGAAACATTACCCAACACTGTGCCATACCCAGCACTATTGTCAGTGCTTCCCTGATGTTAATAGGGTTTTCAGTGGCAGGTTGTTTTGGGAGTGGACTGCCAGGTCTTTCTCCTAAGCCTACGGCAGCCAGTATTCTCAGGAAGTCTACCATCCAAGGACAAACCAGGACTGACCCTGCTTAGCTTCTGAGATCTGACAAGATCAGATGCCAGGGTGGTATGGCTGTAGACTAAGAAAAGTATGTTGTTGTTAGGTGCCGTCGAGTCGGTATCCGACTCATAGCAACCCTCATAGGGTTTTCAATGGCTGTTTCGAGATTGCCTTGGGAGTGGATTGCAAGGCACTTCTCCCATTTTTGTGGTGCTGGGAATTGAACTCGGGACCTCAGAGACTGCAGCGCAGCGCTCTACCAACTGAGCTAAATCCCAGCTCAAGACAAGTATAGACAATTTTATTTTAGACAGAGAAAAAAAAAATCAACCAGGTGTCACATAAGTATACACCATTAGGGTCTAATCATAGTACAGATGAATCTGAGTAATAGGAAGTGACCATGCAGTTAAAGAACATAAAATAAATACATATTGACACTGTATTTGAGTGGCACTTTCCAGATACTGTGTCTACTTACTGAAACAGTATTTAGTATAGAAAGCACAACCCAAAACTTGCATGCTTTGAAAGCATTGATCTGCACAGGGCACCCCACACCTTACAAAAGCCTGTTTGTGTTACATAATGTCAATACCCTGAGCAGTAGCCAAATGATGTTATGCTAACTGATGGGAGCAGAAAAGTACTGCTGAGCTCAGCGCTTCACAGCAGCACTTCCTTCTGATGGTATCTAATAATAAGAAACGACTCACCTTGAGAACATACTTTCTCAGAAGCTCTAATACTTTACATTTATTGCATCTTTTGCTTTGACTGAGGCTTGTCTTTAATTCCCATTTATTTGTTAGGTTTTGATTTAAGGAATTATATTTAAAAATCCTTCCAAGTACGAAAAACTGACCTGGCTTTCATAAAGCCAGGAATCCGTTCTTTGGAGATATTCGAGACATAATGATTTATAATGGCATTTACAAAGTTTAATTAGGTTGAAGAGATACACTTTTAAATGATGTAGATTTGAATTTCATTCATGCTAATTGTGTTAATTTAGAAAAAGTGTTTATGTTGACATTAAATCACCAAGTTCTGGAGGTACTCTTGCATTAAATCTGCCCATTGTAACACTGATCTACAACCCTACTACCCTGGCAATCATGCCAGATCTCGGAAGCTAAACTGGATTGGGCCTGGTTAGTCCTTGGATGGGAGACCACCTGGGAACACAGGGTGCTGTAGGCTTGGAAGAAGGACCCAGCAGCCCATTCCCCCCCAAAAAAACAACCAGCTATTGAAAACTCTATGAATAGCAGAGAAGCACTGATATTGCTGGGCATGGCACAGTGTTGGGGAGTGTTTTGTCTGTCCTACATAGGGTGGCTTAGTTGGACTTGACTCAAGGCACCCAGCAACAACATTGTAACACCAGCTTACTTTATTCTCCCTTACCTGTAGTACTTGTTATAATTAGTATTTGTGTACAGGTATAAATATGTAATCGTCCATACATATCTTCTGTGTGGTCTCTAATTTGCTTTGAGTCCTTTTTATTACATTGAAACTTCTTTGGAGTGCTTGATATATGTCTTCTGCCTCATAAGCCTCAATACTCTGAACTTTCTGAGCATACACACACTACAGAATTTTGTTTGACCATAAGAGTGTCAAGTCAATTATATTTTACAGTAGTATAGCTTTGAAAGGAGCCTGCAGGACTTAAACCTAAATGATGCTTCCTACCACAAGTCATCTTATGAGCAGTTTCTTAGAGTAAAATACTTCTCAGTATCTGTTTATTATAATTAAATGGCTGTGCACCCTGCAAGCCCATATTAAAATGAAACTCAACATTTAATTTATTAAATGAATGCCATACCTAAAAGCTAAAGAAAGTTTAAATGTATATCCTCTTTTTAGGTTATTCCAATTTATATACTTTCTTAATCACTTTTTTCCTAGCTTTTTAACCCAGATCTCTTCAGCAATACTTTATTTCTCCAGCTAATGTGTACAAGTATTTCTAGATCCATCAGTCACCTCATAGGGAGGTGATTCTTATTTAAGAAAATCAGCCATGCAGAAGTCTGACCTTCCTTTGTAGGGAAAAATTGGGAGGAAATTGGCAAAAACTCCCAAACTGGGAAAATGGTGTTTGAATATCTGGTTTGTAAGTTAAAAATCTAGCGAAAATGAAAGTAACTTGGTTGCACATTTGTACAAAACCCTTCCTGATTGGACAACTGGACTGAAAGCTGATTGGCTCAGGCCATTCCATGGGCGAGCTATATAAAGAGCTACGCTGCGGCAGCTCAATCTTTTTGGTATCCCTTTCTGCGCCTTCTCTCCTGTTCCTGCCTGGACCACCAATGAGGAAGCACCTCTCCAGCTGCTCTCCCCCGGACCCTTGATGAGGAAAAAACGCTCTCCCGTCACAATCATCAACAAGGAAAGGAACCTACTCTCCGTCTGATCACCGAGGAAGCAACAGCGGTCTCCTCCTGACCACCAAGATGACCAACACAGGTTTTTGCCCCTGGAAGGCAAAAGCGCCTGAGGCTTTTCCTTTCTCCCATCTCCTCCGGGGTCCAGAGGGCCACAGGAGTCTGCACCCCTCACCTGAGGGTCCCAAGTGAATTGTGTCTAGTATCTGTGTGCGTGGCGGCGCAACCCGTCCGAACCTCCAGGCCGGACCAGGAGGCGCATGCCCCACATATAGTTGGCGCCCGAACGTGCGGCCCAACATAGTTGGTGCCCAAACAGGGACCCAACATCCTTAATGGTTAAAGTAGGACAGATATTATTTTACATTGCAAAGGATTCATCACCTTACAAAAGGGACTGCTTATCTCTGCTTCCTATAAATATTATTGAGCATGTGTGAAAGATGCAGAGTTTTGTGGATGGATATTAGTGATGATAGCACAAAATATACTTAACTTGAGAATATGAATGACCTATGCTCTTGAAAATGGTTAAGATGGTAGATTTTATGTTCTGTGTATTTTACTATGATTTAAAAATCTATTATTGAGTATCTCGATTTTTTTGAGATAGATACTATTATCTATATTTTACACATGCCTCACTAGTCCTGTAGGCTTCTAAATTCAATTGAGTTGACAATGAAGATTAACCATCACAGATACCATCATGGGCTTCATCAGCTTGCAATCGGTGGGACAGTCTAGTCTACTGACCAGTAACCCAGCAAATGTGGCACAGAGCTATGGAAGGTATATTGCTATGACTGAGAACCACACCATGACAACCTAACTAGAGTGGAGGGACTCAGAGAAGGTCTACCTTAGGTAGTGATGCTAACATGAGATGGATTTCATCATCTGAGACATGTAGGGAAAGGTTTCAGGGCAAAGAGATCAGCATGAGCAAAGGATATGAGATGGAAAAGAATCTGATGTGTTTGAGCAACTGAAGGAAGACTATATGGCTGAAGAATGTGGGGGAGTGGTAGAGAAAAGTGTGAAATCAGAAGAAGTTGGAGAGGACTCCGGATCCAGATCATTCAAGTGAAAGATTAGGGTTTTACTCGAAGTAAAATATAAATCACTGAAAGCTTTTAAACAGGAGACTGATATGATTATTCCAAACATATTCCTCTGACTACAATCCTACCTATGGGAGAAGAAAATGCAATCCACTCCCAAAGCAAACCCGAAACAATCAGCCACTGAAAACCCTATGAGGGTCGCTATGAGTGATGGCACCTAACAACAACAACAATCCTAGCTATAAGGGAGCTGAGGTTTTAGTCCGACCACATGTCTAGGGAGAAGAGGAAACAAGCTGAATGGTCACACCCTTCGCAGGTCCTCTGAAGATGCTGTGGTTCTCATGTGTCAAGAGCTGTAAGAGTAGGCAGGGAAGGCAGACTGCTGAAAGTTGTATTTTATTTACTCATTTGCTTATAGTCACAGAGGATCAGAAATTGGGAATGGAAAAAATAATTTGTTTTGCAGTAGATATATATGTATTAGAAATTTGGCATAACCATGAACATACTACAACTAAAGATCTGAGAAGAGAACTTAGATATAATTTACATTTAGAAAGGGGTGCAATAGGATTCATATATGGTATACATTGGCAATGTTGAATGTGTCTCTGCTTAATATAAGTAAAGATAAGAAATAAACTGATCCTTAGAAGTAGAAATTAAAAGATAAAATGTTTATATATATATATACACACACATATATATATATACACATATTTATACATATACACACATGAATATGTAATATGTTTGTATAAATTACACATATAAATATATGATTTTAATTCCTTTAAAAACTAAAAATTCTTGAGTTAAAAAAGAAATAAAAGTTTAAATTATGTTTTTAAGTTAAAAACAGTGACGGGCTGGGGGTGTAGGTCAGTGGTAGAGTTCTTGCTTAGCATGTGTAAAATCCTGAGTTCAATTCCTAGCACTGCCAAAATAAGTATGTTTTAAAAAGTAACAATAAAGATACTACTTATTAAGTGTTATGGTATATGGAAAGATTGAATTTAGGAGAACTCTTGCTTCTTAAAACTTAAATACATTCATTATTAAATAATAAAATAAATGAGTGAGGTAAACATACAAATAAAAGAATTTAAAAGTTGGGCTAGATGGCACATGCCTATTAATCCAGCCACTTGGGAGACTGAGGCAGTCGGACAGTGAGCTCAAGGCCAGAGCCAGCCTGTGTAAGTTAGAGAGGCCTTGTTTCAAAATGAAAAATGCAAAAAAGAGGGGGCTGGAACTGCAGCTCAGAGATGGAGCACTTGCCTGGCAGGTGCAAGGCCCCTGGGTTCAGTCTTCCAGTGCTGAAAAGAAAGGAAAAGAAAAGAATCTAAAAGAGACACAAAACAAAATTGGAGAAAACAAAGAAAGATATGGAACTATAGGGGAAATATAGAGTCCCTTTACCCACTGCCCTGCTTAGTTCTTATATGAGTTCTTTGCCTGGATCTAGAAATTCAATTAATAGAAGAGCTGATTAATGAGAGAAAAGCATAAAATTTCTATTACATTTACAATGGGGATTAAATCTACATGAGATATTTGTAAGAGTGAAGCCTGAAGAAATGATCAAAGTGTGATGCTTTTATACTTTTTAGACAAAGAACAATAAATATGTGCAGTAAAGGCAGGACAATTGGATCTCTGAGCAAGAGGAGTCAATTCCAGGGATGTCACTAAGACATATATAGGAGGAGGGATGCAGAAGCTGGTGGAAGATATGAGTTCTTCTGGAATTTGTTTATTCAGATTCATTACAGCTGCAATTATCAGTCTCTGGTGATCAAAGCTATTTTCTGACTTTAGAATGTGAAAAATAGATTTTCTATGAGAATCTAAATGGCTTGTATGCAGGAAGAGACTAGCCTAATGGCTCTTTCTGAAGTTACAATTCCTCAAGTGATTTGGGCTTGAAATAATCAATACCAATGATGCATATTTTGGGATGGCATGTCCTTAACTCTTTTGGAACTCAGAAAGATAAAAGCAGGAATTAATCAACCATATAACCAAAAAAATCACATTGTAACCATTTTATAAACCTTATAGGTGTTAACACAGGAACTCCTTAGATGATCTCAGGAACTAAAATACATTCATCTAAATCTATGTCACCAATATTAAGTTCATTTGGAAAGTGTCAAGATGTGCTGGTAAGCATGCATTATACCCTCTTTTCTTGTTGAAATGGTTTACCATCACCTTTTATACAAGCTTTGAGTGGTTCTTAAAATTCAAATATCCACTACTGCAGATATGTGAAAATTGCCTCAGAAAATTATTTTTATTAAAATAACCCTGGAAACTATCTAAATTTCCAAAAAAGAGGGGCTACAATTTTATAAATTTTTTCATCCTTAAAATGTAATATAGCCTGCAAACATACCACTATGGCATCTCATCCCATCAGATCTCAGAAGCTAAGCAGGTCAGACCTGGTTAGTACTTGGATGGGAGAACACCTGGGAGCAACAGGTGCTGCAGGCTTGGGAGAAGGATTTGGCAACTCTCTCCCAAAAAGCAGGCAGCCATTGAAAACCCTGTGCATAGCAGAGAAGCACTGACAATAGTGTTTCGTCTGTTGTATGTAGGGTTGATATGAGTTGGACACCGACTAAACAACACCTAATGCAACAACATAATGTAATACTATGCAATCAGTAAAATGATACCATAAAATGCTATCAAACAAAGTAATGTTTCTAGTACATTAAAAATGCAAAAAACAATTTACAAAGTGGAGTAATCTCACTTGTTTAAATACAAGAGAGAGAGCAAGAGAGAGAAAGAGAGAATAGAAAACACTGGACCTGGACAAAAATTATAATGAGATTGATAGTGATTCTAATTTCTTTCTTTGTGCTTCTCTGAGTTTTTTTTATTTCTAACATAAACTTATTTTATATTCAGGAAAACAATCATAAATATTATACTTTTAAACATAACACTTTCATCACTATTTTATAAGAAGGCTAAGCCAGCTAAACCAATGCCACAACTAATCATTCATTAATTTAACAAATATTTATAGGGCATTGCTAAATGCCAAAGATTGTTCCAGACTCTGGAGATACAGCAGTGACAAAAAACCAAGTCCCTTCTTTCTTGGAGCTTGGACTTTAGAGAAAGGCAGATATAGATAATAAATATTTATAGATACTACACACACACACACACACACACACACACATATATTTTATATATATGTGTGTATATACACACACACACACACACACACACACACACACACACACACATATATATATATATATATATATATATATATATATATATATATGGGG
This sequence comes from Pedetes capensis, assembly GCA_007922755.1. Classification (NCBI taxonomy): domain Eukaryota; kingdom Metazoa; phylum Chordata; class Mammalia; order Rodentia; family Pedetidae; genus Pedetes; species Pedetes capensis. The sequence continues at coordinate 71,456 of VMDO01003766.1, forward strand.
CTGGGATTTAGCTCAGTTGGTAGAGCACTGCTCTACAGTCTCTGAGGTCCCCAGTTCGATTCCCAGCACTGCAAAAATGGGAGGACCTGGCAATCCACTTCCAAGGCAATCCCGAAACAATCAGCCATTGAAAACCCTATAAGAGTCGCTATGAGTCGGACACGACTTGACGGACCTAACAACAACAATATATATATGGGGCTGGGATCTAGCTCAGTTGGTAAAGCACCACTCTGCAGTCTCTGAGGTCCTGAGTTCGATTTCTAGCACCACACACACACAAAACAAAAACAAAAACAAAAACAAAACAAAAAAATGGGAGAAGGACATGGCAACCCACTCCCGAGGCAATCCCAAAAAAAACAGCCATTGAAAACCCTATAAGGGTCGCTATGAGTTAGACATGACTCAATGGCACCTAACAGCAACAACAATATACATATATCTATGTATTGGGCACATCTGTTATCCCAAAGACTCAGGAGGTTGAGACAGGAGGATCATGAGTTAGAAGTCAGGGCAGCCTGTACAACTTAGAGAAGCCCTGTCTCAAAAGAATAAAAAAAGGGCTGATAATACAGCTTCCTCATATGTATAAGGTCCTTGGTTTAATCCCTCAAAACTGCAAATGAAAACAAACAATAACAACAACAACAAAATAACAGCATAAGAAATAAGGAGTAATGGAAGCAGAAGGTGCTATTTTATAGGATACTATCATTTTGTTTTTAATATTCTTACAGAGAAGTTTCTGAAACACATTTGTAGGTCTGTTGAGTTTCAGTGATCTTTAACTCTCACCAAGAATTATTCACAATCTAAGATCCACAAACTCAAATAGGCATTTGGTTACAGATGTTTGTATGATACCTGTCATATATCTTCATAATACCATGGCTAAAATGAAGGTGAGCAGGAGGGATCCCAGCTAGATAAAATAAAACTTCAATTTTTTTTAAATGGCTTCTTTTGTAGTGATTTAAACCATGTATTTATGCTGATGTTAAATGCCACTGCCCAGTACAGCAAAGAGCCCCACTCAAAATTACTGCAGTAGAAATCTTATTTCAATAATCCCTCTAGGCGATTCTGATGAATGCAGAGTGAATATCCTCAGGGGCTCTGCATGGTATTTGGATCGTCTCAATGGTACTTGACTCTGACATTAAAGATCTTCTGATTGCATAACTTTATATTAAATGTGCCAGTGTTAAAGATTATGGCTTTGGAAACAATTCTTCCAAATTCAGTCAGTTTCAAACATCAAAAGAACTTCCCAGAACAGATTATATCATTACATTGTTCTTTAAGCAAAACATGCAAAATGCCAACCTTAGAATGGTACAAATGCAAAGCGCTCTGGCTGAGGTGAAAGAGAAGTAGTGGGTGACCTTACAACTTCCTTGTTGGCCTCCTGGTGGTGCTAAGTAGGCCTTCTTTGTCTCTGTAGTTGCCCCCAGGGCACCTGTCCAAAGGTTCTTCAGGATATATTTTGAAAATCACTAACCCTTACACCAAGCATCGTAATTATATACAGCCTTGGCTTTGCATCTTCTCACTTTGTATTGTTTTGTTATTGCTTTTGTTTATTTACTTTTTGTACACTTGTGGTCTGAGCCTATTCATGTAGGAGACTGAAGAAAACACTGTAAAGCATTGAATGTCTTACGTACTTTATGTCACACAGAGCAGGCATATAATTAACAACTATGTAGCCAGCAACCTTACCAGAAAACCAAAGGCTGGGGCTCTGGGTGTAGCATGCTTTCTATGCTTTCCATAGGTTGTTGACTGCATGGAATGTCACAGGTGGAACAGGTGGAGGCTGACTCCAGTCCTCAGTTGTTGTAGTGATGGAGAAGATGATTGTCTCCAACCCACCCACCTCAAAATGGCAAGGAATACACAATAAGAGATGGCAGCAAGCAGCAAAGGGAGTTTATTGTTGGACAGATACTGTCCACAGATAGACTGGGCAATGAGAAGAGAGTAGTTTTTATGGCAACCTGTCAGGGCAGGGGCAAGTTGCTTTCCCCAGCACCTGCTCATCTACTTTTTATATTATATAACCACTTCCCTTCTGTTTCAGTTTGATTAATGAGCTTCCATGCCTAAACATGGGATGGTAATGATGAGGCTGGTTTCTGTCTAAGGTTGCCATTTTCTATAAGTGTGCACGCCTGAGCTGGGAAAGGTACTTTACCATGATTTGAGGTGTGTACATCCTGCTTGCTATCTGAGGAAATCAGAAACAGTCTCCCATCTGTGTTGTTCTCCCTTCTTTCTGGTATAAAGATTCCTTTTAAGAACTTAACCATTAGTTCTCCTGAAAATAAGCGTAATATCTTAGCCTGTGGGAAAATGTAACTTCATTCAGCAGTGAGCACTTTGCTTGCCAGAAGTACTGTTGTGTGGAAGAAATGAAGACCACTGGAACGCTACTGCAATAGTCCAAGTAAGAAATGGTGGAGGCTAAACAAAGATGCTCAGAGTTTGCACATATTTTAAAATATACTGCTTTTCAAGATACATAATAGCTCAAGGGCCCCAAAATAAAGGATTCCAAGTTATCAAAACAATATTATCCCAAAGTTCTAGATCTTATTCCAGAGTATCTTTGCCTGTTTGTGGTACATGTTAAAAAAAAAAAAAATCTTCCTGGCATGATAATTCTTTAGGCTGGCAGAAAAAAACTAATGAGCCAATCTCAGATTTTGCTTCATAGGAAAACTTTGTTTGTAGCTGGACTGAATTTCTATTTGGACAAGGAGTGGCTTTTATTAAAAGATAAGCTTTGTATATTCTGTTACAAGAATGTCCTTTATCTCTGTAGTTGTCAACAACATTTTCACAATCAACAATGGTCTAGGTTGAGGTAGCCTGCTATATTATGTAGCTTTTAAAGTTCATTTGTATGTGGAGCTCAAAAAGTACATAATGAGCATTAATGAGTCTTCCTGTGCAATTTTTAGCTCACCCCTGGCATCGATCAACTGTTATGCTTAGTGTGGTGAAGCTTTCTTCCTGATAAAACCTGATTTTGGCCCTGGTCTCTGTTTTTCCAATGGCTATTAATCAATTTTGCAAGCTGCCTCAAATTCTTTTTGGAGACAGTCTGTCATAAATAAGTAAAAATAATCATTGGTTCATCCAGGAAGTGGAGAAGTGCAAGCTAGTGTACGTGCAAGGCAGCATGCCTGGGGCGTAATTATGCACATGGGAGTAGACTGATTCTTCCCTGTGGTCACATGGGTTGTATTGCTTTCATATCTTCCTATTCTGTAGCATAAAAAGGGTTGTAAACAGCATGTGATCCAAGGGGCTATTTTCAAAACAAATACATTTCATGTGATCTGAACTGCCATTTAACTTCAGCAATGATTTGAGATCATTAGTTAGATTTTATGTAGATTATTTCTATTCCTTCTCTTTCTTTTCTTTTCTTTTTTTCCTTTCTTTTCCTTTCCTTTTCCCAGGATCTCACTATGTAGTTTTAAGCTGGACTCAACTCACAATCTCAGTGCCTCAACTTCCCACGCGCTGGGATTGCAGGTGTGTACCACCAGATTCAGCTTTACATAGAATGTTTTCTTGATGGGCCTATCCATCTTACAAAGAATAGAATTAACAGGGGAAAAAATTAACAGGACTTTTTAAGCAGAGACTTAAACTAGTTTCCTCATTCCTGGACCACAAATAAATTATATTGCTGATTAATATGAATGTAAATATATGTTAAGGAAATATTTGTACTCAATGTTAAATGCATTATATGCCATTTGTGTGTGTGTTCAAAATATGTATGTAAAACACTTATAAAGTAAAATAAGTTCACTTATCTTACCTCTTATAGATGGAGAAAAAATTAACTGGCGGATCTGAGACAAGGAAAAGCCCATAAAATGTGGAATGATTTGTGGGCCACAAGGAGGAGACTAAGAGAAATGCATTAAAAGGAGTGTGGACACCACGCTACAAAGAAAGCCTGGTTTCTTTCATCGCCATTGAGCACATAGGGGGCTAGAGGTTTAGGGACCTAATCATATATAAAAGGTTAATCTTGCTTGGACAATGCTGCTAAAGAGAGAGTCTTGTGAGAAGAAGCTGGGAAAGCAGTTGTCTCTAGGATGTCAAGAACTGAGATGATGTCATTATGTTTATGATATCTGGATAAACTCATAAAGAAAAGAAAGACACAAAGGAAGAGGAAATAGTCCAAGACTCTGGTATATTCCTGCTATGGCAACTGAAAACAGAAAGCAAAGCACTTTTTAGCCACAAAAAGCAAAAGATTCCTCAATCTGGAGTGCTATGCTGTTGTTGATGTTGAGGAATGTTTACTTCACACCAGCTACATAAATCATGCCTGCAGCCATATCACTGTGGTGTCCAATCCCCTTAGATCTCGGAAGCTAAGCAGGGTCAGGCCTGGTTTGTACTTGGATGAGAGACCATCTGGGAACATCGGGTGCTGTAGGCTTGAGAGAATGACCTGTCAACCCACTCCCAGAAAACAATCAGCCATTGAAAACCCTATGAATAGCAGAGAAGCACTAACAATACTGTTTTGCCTGTTGTACATAGGGTTGCTATGAGTCCAACATAGACTCAATGACATCTCACAACAACAATTGCTATTGTATACTAGAATAGGTCCATGTTCATGGCCATGCCACAAACTCTCAGCTGGAATAGCAAGCTCTATGATCTTGTACAGCAAAACTATCCAACAGTGTAGGAGAAAAACAGTACTTTGAAAACAATATTACATTAAATTGTAAGTTCCAGGGAAAATATGAAGAGGAGGCAATAAAAACAATTTTGTGAAAAACTCAAGGACTTTTGTTTTATGCACCTCAATAATTATAATAGTAATGGGCTTGGAGGAGTTGGAGTTTTAATATTCTCTAACTATGTGTTAAAATGGTTGTGCTCAAGGTGGGGTGCACACTCCTCTGGGTGTTCATGAGAAGGTGCACTGGAGGATTTCCATTGACATTTACTTTTTGTCTAGAAACAAGATGGAAAGTAAGCTTTACAAATATTTAATATGCAGGTTGACAACAGTACCCTCCATATGTCAGGCTGCTCCAGAGTAAACAGACCAAACAAGATATATGGTAGAGTAGGCAGCAGCTAGCTCTGAGCAGCAGGTCCTGAGAGACAGGGCATTAACCCCTCAGTCAAAAGTTGCAGTTTCTTTTGCCTAGTAAAAGAGAACTTAACGCAGGATCATACGGTTATAAGTCACAGAAAACCAGGAAGCTAAAGAACTACAAACTATGGCAGCCTCAGACGTGTACTTATAGGAAATGTTGACTTCAAATAGACTTCATTCTATACTCATTACCATCTCATGTTTAGGCACACTCATTTTAAAATCTTTAACAGACTGAATTATGGGTAAAGACAAGCACAAAAAGAAAAAAGTTATGCAATCCCAAAATAGGTCAAGAAGAGACCAGATGAGCACCTGACCTTTGTCTTCACCCCACTGATCCCCTATAAGAAATCCAGACCCCCTTGTTCCCTGGGGCCTCACTCCTTTGTGATGGCCTGGTCTGTCTATGGACCACATTTGTCTAACAATAAACTTTCTTTGCTGCTTGCTACAACCTCTTGTCTTGTGTTTGCTGTGGGTGGGTTGGAGAGAATCATGTCTATCACCACAAGGACCAAGGACAGGAGCCCATTTTCACTTGTGATGATGTATTGGTTGTTGGTGTTAGGTGCTGCTGAATAGAGATATATAAAGGGAGATTTACTGTGAGAATTAGCTCCCACAATTTTGTAGGCTGCGAAGTCCCAGAGTCTGCTATATGCAAGCTGGGGAACCAGAAAATCTGGTGGTGCTGAGATGTAGGCCAAGTCTGAAGGCCTGGGAACTTGGGGAGAGGGTGGTTGTGACTCCTAGTCTGAGGCCAAAGGTCTGAGGGGTTGGGGTGGGGGTGTAAGGCTTAGAATTCAAAGATTGGAGAGGCATGAGGTATGATGTCCCAAGGCCAGAGAAGATGGTGTCCCCAGCTCAAAGGAGGGAGGGATGCACCCTTCTGCCTCCTTTTTGTTCTGTTGGGGTCCTTTTGGATGATGTCCACCCACACTGTTGAAGGTAGGTCTTCTTTACCCAGTCTACTGATTTAAATGCTAATCTCATCCAGAAGCACCCTGGCAGATATACCTAATGTTTTATCAGCTACCTTGGCATTCCTTAACCCAGTCAAGTTGACACATAAAATATTAAGTTTCACAGCATGCCTTGGGCTACATGGCAGCCATGAACTTTGTGGCCTCCTACACACAGAGAAGACTCTGAGGGATATAGGGGCCTCTGTTCCCTCCTGTGCTGACACCTGCCTTCCTGGGCCTCCAGTCTATTTGGACATAACGTTATTTTGTTATTTTGTGTGACCTACTTAAGTTGGTTTGTGAATTAAACTATCTAGCCCTAAGCAAACTTTCACAAGTTGGACAAGCAGCATAGATGTCTGTAAAACCAAAATCAAAAACAAATCCAAAACCAAAACCAAACACATCTGTTTGAAGATAAAATAGCATAAGAAAATAAGAAGATAAAGGCAAAATCAATAATTCTCCTCTCTATAGATCTTTGTTGACTGTATTATCTGGTTAAACTAATAATGATCTCAAACTCTGAAAAATTCTTGAGGAGAATGTCAAATACAAAACATTATCAAAGCCAGGCATGGTAGCCTGTAATCCCAGGAACTCAGGAGGCAGAAACAGGACGATCAAGAATTCAAGGCTAGAGGCAGTCTGTGTAACTCAGCAAGATCCTGTGTCAAAATAAAACATTAAAGGGGGAACCTATATGAATAATGTACATCAAAATGCATATATGTAAATGCCACAATGAAAAGCATGTCAGAATGAATCACATTAAGGTGTACATTAAAAATGTCCAAAAAAAAAAAAAAAAAAAAGAGCTGAGAATGTAGCTCAGTGGTAAAGTGCTTGGAAAGTATGCACAGGGCCCTGGGTACAGTCACCCAGTACTGCAAATGTATATATGTAAATACACACACACACACACACACACACACACACACACACACACATAAGACTTTTGAAACATGTTCAATTTCAATTTCATTAATAATGAATACCATGCTGAGCACCTATTGTGCCTTGAAATATGATTTGATGATAGAATGAAGCTATCATGATCAGCAAGATATAAAAATTAATCATCTGAAATGTTGTTGTTAGGTGCTATCGAGTCACTATCTGACTCATAGTGACCTGACGTACAATAGGTGAAACAGTATTGTTAGTGCTTCTCTGCTATGCACAGGGTTTTCTTTTCTTTTCTTTTCTTTTCTTTTCTTTTCTTTTCTTTTCTTTTCTTCTTCTTCTTCTTCTGCTGCTGCTGCTGCTGCTGCTGCTGCTGCTGCTTCTTCTTCTTCTTCTTCTTCTTCTTCTTCTTCTTCTTCTTCTTCTTCTTCTTCTTCTTCTTCTTCTTCTTCTTCTTCTTCTTCTTCCTTTTAATTTGTCTGTGCGTGTGGTACTGGGGGTGGAACCCAGGGCCTCGCGCTTGCATGCTTTGCAAGTGCTGGGCCACTGAGCTGCATTCTCAGCCCATTTTTTTACTTTTTGAGACAAGGTCTTGCTAAATTGTGCAGACTGCCCCTGGTCTTGAACTTGCAAATCCTCCTGCATCCACCTCCCGAGTCATTGGGATTACAGGCATGAGCCACGGAGCCCAGTTTATTCATAGGGTTTTCAATGGCTGATTGATTTTTAGGAGTGAGTTGCTGGTCCTTCTCCCAAACCTACAGCACCTGGTGTTCCTAGACAGTCTCCCATTCAAGTACTAACCAGGCCCAACCCTGCTTAGCTTCTAAGCTCTGGTGGAATCAGCACCACAGGGTAGGGCTGTAGGCATCATCTGAAATAGGAAGGTATAACTTTGTAATTTCTTTCAGTAAGGTTTACTCATAAAATATTTAATCTTTCTCTTTAAAACCTTCCACAAAATGAAATGATGAGAGTTTCTGAATAAGAGTTCAGTAGTATATACATAAAATTCATATATATATAAATAGCACTCCCAATTTAATGATACATGGACAGTACTTATTTATTGACAGACTTGCAAAAAACAAGCTTAAAGATAACCAAATTTGAGACTCAGGGAAATATCATAAGTAGTATCTAGTGAAATGTTGGTCTTTCTCTAAAAGAGGAAGCTCTTGTTCCCTGTCATGAAATTCTTAGCTACCCTGGCTAATTATGCAGGGGTAACCATTATCAAGCCTGCCGCTGTACCATCCTGGCATTTGATCCTGTCAGATCTCTGAAGCTAAGTACCATTGACCTGGTTAGTACTTGGATAGGAGACCACCTGGGAATACCAGGTACTTTAGGCTTGGGGGAAGGACCTGGCAGCCCACTCCCAAAAAACAGTCAGCCATGAAAACCTTTATGAATATCAGAGAAGCCCTGACATAGTGCCGGGTATGGCACAGTGTTGGGGAATATTTCATTCTGTTGTACATAGGGTCGCTCTGAGTCTGACCGGACTTGACCACACCTACCAATCCGACCAACAATCATTACCAATGGATATGTTAGGGCATTCTGAAGGAGCATTGACACAAAACGAGATGTAAAAATACCCTTTCTACCTTGAAAAGTGAATCCTTGCTTAGGTATTTCTTTCAAGCCATTCTGAATTAAACAAACTAAAGGTGGCAGAATTAGTTCTCAATGTGACTGAGTAGCATTTATTTTCCTAACATAAAAGCAGAACTGTAATTATTTTGAGTTGTACATGGTGAATTATGCTTAGGTAAATTTCTATGTTGGAGGTACACAGCCAGGATAACTAATTATGAGGGCCATGTGAATTAGTTCTACTGATATAATTGATTCATGAAACAAGAGGAGCCCTGAAAATCATGATTCTCACTGCAGAGGTTGCAGGGAGGCCATGTCTTGGGACTAGCATGAGGCTGACCCACCTGCCTTAGTAACCTTCTATCATGTTTGACCTGACTTCATGGCACCTACCAACAACAACAACAAATTAGCCTTTTGTTTTTGACTTTGGGTAAGGCACTGAACTCAGCCCAGTTTAACTTAAACCTCCCTCTCATATTGGAATTCCCAAGGAAAGGTCCCGTTCTCATTCCAGCCATAGGTTTCCCTCCCTCCCTCCCTCCCTCCCCCCCTCCCTCCCTCCCCTTCCTTCCTTCCTTCTTTCCTTCCTTCCTTCCTTCCTCCCTCCCTCCCTCCATTCCTCCATTCCTTCATTGCTTCTCTCTCTCTCTCTCTCTCTCTCTCTCTCTCTCTCTCTCTCATGATACTGAGTGGTTGAACCCAGGGCCTCATGCGTGCTTTGCAAGCAAGTCCTCTACTACTAAGTCACACCCCCAGCATGTTTTTTCTCTTTTATTTTGATATAGCATCTTGCTAAGTAATGCAGGCTGTCTCCTGCCTTAAACTTACCATCCTCCTGCCTCCACCTTCTGAGTGGCTCGGATTACAGATGTGCACTACTGCACTTGGAAAACCACAGGTTTTCAAAAGTTTATATACAAATCAGTGTAATAATAAAATACAAATTAGTATATATTTGCTCTATGTCTAGTATTGTGGCTAGCAGTTTACAAACATTATTGATCTCGTTACAAAAAGCTTCAAAAGCCATGTTATAGATCTGACCAAGCTCCACCTTAAGAACGATTGGGTATCAACATCTTAATTCACATAAACCAAATACATTTCGTTCCCCCGTAACCACTACAAAGCATGAGTTTTCTGGATGCAGATATTTTAGGATTATTTTAATTATTCCAGCTTTTAATAGATCACTAAATCTGCTTTTAATTCCTTCTACCTCAAGCTGCTAAAATTGCAAGGCAAATGGTAAATGGCATCAACAGCTACATCTTGGATCTGCAGGCGCTCCAGACTTCATGGAGCATGTAGCGACTCTGCATAGTTCTCTTTCCAGAAAGAGGGGAGGTAAGTGTAATGACAGTCAGTAGAACTTACTATGGGCCCTGTGGCTTGCTAAATGTTAGATATTTGCTATCACGTGCACACACAGGTTTTGGAGTCACCACATTCACAATCTCAGTTCATCTCTTGTTACCTCATTTATAGGGGAAGTGACTTGAGTCTGAGTGTCCTCAACCCAAAAGGAAGAATAATAGTAATACCAATCTAATAAGGTTGAGATGAGGATTCAATGACTTATTTTTTGTAGAGAAAGTGCTGAGTTAATGTCAGTTACATAGTAAGCACTCAACACAAATTTGTTATTTAAATTTAAATCCTTCCAACAGCTTCTAAGAGGTAGATATTATTATTCCCATTTTACAGTAGAGAAAATAGGCTCAGAGAAATTAAGCAATTTCCATAGATAGTACAATAAGTAAGTGTTGATACCTGTGTGTGTCCCTATTCTGGCTGGTATAACTAAAATTCAAGATCTTTTCTCTGTACCAAGAGTACAGAGTATACACATACATACACACTTTTTAACATGATAACCAAGCATACCATTATAATAGAGACAAAGCTATCTGAGTCATGTATGGCCTTCATTTCTATTTTGGTCAAAATATCTGGAAATCAGATTTGGTCAAAATCCTTTTCATAATCTAGAATGATTGGGACAACGAACTGTGCTTTAAATTTTTAGCAACTATTTTTACAAGATGTGAGAAAATCTGTAATATCTATGTGTGGAATGTGGCCTTATAGGGTCAAGTTTTATCATGAAACTATGACTGTTGCTGTTGTTCATATGAGAAGAAATGTGAATATCTACCCAATTTCTCAATTACCTTACCACCTACTCTATAGATTCATTGTTTTGGCTAATTTATAAATATGTTTTTGAAGTAAGCACAAGATAACTAAACTTTTTTTCTTTTCTTCCTTTCTTTTTTTTTCTTTTTTAGAATCAGAAGTCTTTTACTTCGATAAGTAAAGACACTGTTGAAATTAAGAGAGCTAAGCAAGTACCAACAATGTAGCATAGTTTGCTTTTCCTCCATGCTATAGATAACTGGAGTACTTTAGGCACCACATCTGATCTCTTATATAAGTCTTATGCAAGAAATGTGAGCCAGATCTTTCCTGAAACAATGCCAAAGCTAATTTGGATATTTAAAGGCCTTTGCTTCCTAATATTCCTGGTAAGCACGACACATACTTTACTTAGTTTACTTAGGTTATTTTTAAAGGACTTGTGTAAACACACACACACACACACACACACACACACACATTTATAAACATCCTTGCCAACACGATGAAAGCTTACATTGTGTTTCTTCAAGTGTGCTTAGCCTGGATGGAGAAGGAGAAAGGAAGGGAAAGGTTTGGTATGATTAATGTTGCTTCTTTAGTCTTTCCTGGAAACATACACATTCTCTGAATGCAGTTTTAAGATGAGCTATTATGCATCAGGTCTTTTGCAGGACAGAATTCCATCATAGAAAGCTATCAGCCTTATTAACTGGCTCAGGATTTTGATTTCTCTCATTTTAACCAGGAAACTGAGGCAGCTAAAATATAAGCCACCCTGCTGAAGGACAAAGAAGAAATCAGATACAGAGATGGATTAGGTCTCAGATCCTCTTTGCACCACAAAAGTAAAAAGTAACAAAGATGTAACAACAACAACAAAAAAGTCAAAAAATACAATTCAGGGAAACCATTCAGGGCAGCCTTCTGGAATGGCCTTCTTCGTCTTTGTCTTACTGTTTTACTTCTCCTAAATGCAGAATCATAAATGATTGTACTAGCTCCTTTCTGCCACTCATCTTGGAATATGAATGCACTCAAGATTGATTCAGGGCAACTACTGTTTTAGTGGGAGGGGACAAAGCATTAAATAATCTTCTGGTTCCTGCCTTCATGGAACTTACTAGGATGATAAGGCTTAGCACAGTGGCTCTGAAGTTCTACTGTAATGAGAACCACCTGGAAGCTTTTACAAAATATTATGCCTGGGTCCCACCCCCCAGAGATGTTTACATATTTACTTGGCCTGGGGTGGAGCCAGGGTGCCCCTGTGGGGGAGACTATTGGCGTACTGACTATTGCCTGGGGCAGGCAGTGCTGTTCTTTATTTCTACTGTTTTCCCAGTGTGTATTCATATGTGGGCCTGGGGTTTAGCTCAGTCAGTATAATGCTGCTCTATAATCTCTGAGGACCCAAGTTTGATCCCCAACACTGCCAAAATAGGAGAAGGATGTGACAGCCCACTTCTGGAACAATCTCGGAAAACAATCAGCCACTAGAAAATCTTTGGGAGTTGCTATGAGTCAGACACAACTGGATGTCACCTAACAACATTCATATGTGAGATGAACCTAAATAGTTCAGAGATTACTTTGTTTAAAGTCAAAATAGTGATGTATTTTTTTATATGTCCTTAAAAATATGTAGCTGGCATGTCAAACTTGTGAATTCACAGATAGTTTTGCTCAGTACTGTGCTGTGGTTATTGTTAGGTGCTGCTGAGTCAGGTCTGACTCATAGTAATCCTATGTACAACATAACAAAACACTACCTGACAGATTGTCATGCCCAGTCAGTGCTTCTCTGCTATTCTTAGGGTTTTGGATGGCTGATTTTTCTCAGCAGTGAGCTGCCTGGTCCTTCTCCCAAGCCTACAGCACCTGGTATTCCCAGGCAATCTTCCACCTAAGGACTAACTAGGCCTGACCCTACTTAGCTTCTGAGATCTGACGAGATAGGATGCCAGGGTGATATGGCAGCAGGCACTCAGTATTGTTGTTGTTGTTGTTGTTTTTAGGTGCTGTGGAGTCATGTCCAACTCATAGTGACCCTCATAGGGTTTTCAATGGCTGATTGTTTTGGGATTGCCTCGGGAGTGGATTGCCACTCCTTCTCCCATTTTTGTTGTACTGGGAATCAAACCCAGGACCTCAGAGACTGCAAAGTGGTGCTTTACCAACTGAGCTAAATCCCAGCCCTACTCAGTACTGTAGGCGAGGCAAAATTTTATTTCTATCTTCAGGGTTTTCAGCTGGGTGTGAGAGGTATATTGACATAAGGAAGATTAACCAGAGAAAAGTATATACATTTATTTAATATAAATTTTACGTGCTTCAGGAGCAATCCTAAGGAAAGAAAGACTCTAAAATAATCAGTTAAGTTGAACACTTATACTGGATTGGACAAAGAGTTATAAATTATGAAAATGTAACCAAAGGGGCTTGGGCTGGGGCACTCCCTGGTAGAGAAGGAACTAGGAAGATAAGATTAGTTTAACAAGGATTGTTTGGATAGATTTTTCTCAATCTCAGCTCCTCATGTTTGATAATAAGAATGTTTCTTTCTGGTAAAAGGAGAGAATCTTCTGCATGGGGTTTTATCTCCTGCTTTCAGGAAGGAAAAAGGGAGGTCAGAATGCCCTTCTTGCATCTGCTGTTTATTTAAGTGCCTTCAGCTTACAATAATCCTTTTATGCCACTGTGACATATTTTGGGGTAGCATATTCTGCCACCATTCTGTACCACAGTTTGAAAGTTGCCTTTAAAATAAAGGAATTAAAATTTTTAAAATGAGTCAGATAAAATAGAATATTAAATAAGTAATAGTATTAATAGTACTATAGTACCGGTACTATAAGGATATTGCAAAAACCATGAACTTGGTATGAGAATGAGTGCAAACTAAGAAATACACATTTAAACAGGATGGGAAAGTCGACGTGCTCGTATGAGCAGCTCATAGGTTGTCTAAATTATTCTTGGTGGTGGTTTCCAAGCATACATCACCTCAAGATGAGAAAGAGGTAAAATTACTCTATTCAATTCCCTAAATGTCATGTAACTCATGGCTACTTCACTAGATAACCCATTTGCTAAAAGTCAAATCACTGAATAGTAGCTAGCCAATTAACCAAAAAATACCGAGAGGCAAATACCTTAAATGAGGTCTTTCTGTATTGGCTTTGAGAAGCAGATGCAAATATAATGAACTAGAGTAAGACAGTCTTCAAAAATGAAATAGCAAGTAAGCTGCACTGAAGAAAAACTCGTCCTTTTCCCACTGCACAATGGAGAAATATTCCAGCATCTGAAATTTGAAACTCACTTGAGATTTACATGCAGCTGAACTGTGCTAAGAAAGTCATGCTGAGATGCCTGCTTTGAAGTGAAGGAGAAACTAACATTAAAAAATAAAAATAAAAAAAGCCCTTAGTAATGGAACACTGAATGGATCACAGTGAATTGATTTTCGTTGAAATGGTTTTTTGTGAATTAGCTGCTTGACAAAGTGGCTTTCCGCAAAATAGATTTGCTGTAGAATAATAGCTACCTCCTTTGTGGGCAAGGGGAATATTTTTTTGAGTGTGTGAGTCTTTCTGTAGAAGTCTCCTTCTCTCGACCAGTAACTTGTGGACGTGTTATGCTACATCTCCGTGACTCTCCATCATCTGATGTGTTGGGTTGGCTGGTGAAGAAGGAGCAAGTCATGCTCCAGTTTGTTTTATTGGGCAACCTTCTCTTCATGCATCAATTTAGGGCACATAATCTCAAGTCCAAGTATCAATCCCATCCAAATGTCTATCTACAAATAAAAAATAAGTAAACAAAACCTATTGATTTATCTTCCAATAGGAAATAATTTTTAACTAGGATTTTACAGAAACATGCAATTGAAAAAGACTAATTCCCATTATAGATCATGAACTATATACACTTAATTATAAAATTCAATTAATTATTGAATTGAGCAATCTCTAGTGGACAGTGAGAATTCTGACACCAATTTGTAACCCTTCCTTCCCAAGAAGTGTTAACTTAATTCCTTTCCTTCGGTGGGAGTAGCAGAATTATCTCTGTTCTAGTCTGGTTAGAATTCCCATCTTAGATCAAGCCTCCAGGTCCTAGTGATCTTTATATGTACCTTCTGTGTGAGTCCCAGGCTCTTCTATATGAGGCTGTCACTCTCATGTATTCAATGCAAAAAATAAAAATAAAAATAAAAATAAAGTCTCTTTTGTTATACTTGTTCAAAGTGCTAGTTTAGATACAGTCTTCACCTGCTATACTTAAAGAGGTTGCTTTCCTCTAAGGGTCCCTGTTAAATGTCTGCAATACAATGGGAATGTCTTGCACTTCTCTCTCTCACTTAGTCTTCTCTACCCTGCCCTATTATGGCAATAGAAACATCGAAAGCTTAGCAACTTCAGGCAGGAAAAGTAATTTCCTGATCAGATCTGAGCTGTTGCGACCCTTCTACTGCTCTAAGTCAACTAATACCATTGCACTTCTAGTCAAATGCTATTACATGGGTTACCTGGCAGCTTAGTTTCAGTTTTTTTTTTTTTTTTATTTAACCTTTCCACACTTATTATTATATGGGCCACACTACCATTACGGGACACATAGTGTGTGCTGAATAAACAAGAACTCCATAAAAATTTGCTATATAGCTGATATATTTGTCTATCTCAAAAATATGGTCCCTCTAAGAGACACTTCATATTTTAATTTAGCCAATTAGTGTAGCCAGAACTGAACCAGGGATGTACATAGGGGAACTGGTAGCCATCCACATACCTAGTAGGTCCCTATGTTAATCCCTTTGGGGTGCTATGACAAAATGCTTTGGACTGGGTAATTTATAAGCAAGGGAGTTTATTATTCTTACTTCTAGAAGTCTAAGTTCAAAGCATCAGTAGATTTGGTGTCTGATGAGGACCCGTTCCACAAAGATGATACCTTCTATGTGTCCTCACATGATGGAAGAGGTAAAAACAGATAAAAAATCCAAACAAAGAAACAAAAATACTTCCCTCAGGTGTCTCTTATAAGGCACTAAACCAATTCATAAGGGCGGAGGCCTCATCACCTATCACTTCCCAGAGTCCTCATCTCTTAATAACATCACCTTGGGAGTTAGACTTCAGCATATGAATTTTGGAAGGACAAAATATTCAGACCATAGCAGTCCTCTACCACAACATTTTCTCCTACAATTCTATGAGAGGCTTTTTGCCATTACTTGGAATTTGAAGACTCAATTACACCTGTTCCCCCATGTGTCTGTCAGCTTGTTGTACTGTGGGGGGTTTGTGTGTTGCTGTGATGCTGAAAGCTATGCCACCAGTATTCCAGATATAGGCTGCCCACTCCTGAAACAATTAGCCACTGAAATCCCTATGAGTAATAGAGAAGTACTGTCAAATATAGTGCCCCAAATGAGTCCCCCAGGCTGGAAGGCATTCATAAAATGACTGGGGAAGAGTTGCTTCTTCAAAGTAGAGTTGATCTTAAGGACAAGAATGGAGCCCCTGGGACTTCCTTTTCCTGATGTGCCATGACTTAAAATGAGAAGAAACATAATGACTGCAGCAATGAGCTCAAACATAAAAAGATCATGTGCATGGCATCATGCAGGGTAGTGCTTCATTCTGCTGTACTTAGGGTTGCTATGAGTCAGATCCAATTCAACAGCACCTAACAACAAATTATTCCTGTGAAGAGTTTTATATTATGCTTCCAAATGTTAAAATCTGAATTGGACTTACTGAGCAGATCATTGTTGTCAGGTGCTGTTAAGTCGGGTCTGACACACAGCAACCCTTATAGGGTTCTCAATGGCTGATTATTTTGGGAGTGGACTGCCTCATCCTCCTCTAATTTTTGCAGTGCTGGGGATCAAACCCGGGTACTCAGAAAGTGTGGAGTAGATACCTTGGAAGAAGACATAGAGGGCATAAGAACAGAAATATGCATTGATTCTTTGTGAGAGATGGAGTAATGGAGAAGAGAGAGGCCAGTTGACCTCCGGAGGGAAGGGACCTGACACAGGTGTTTTGTAACCATAGTAGCAAAGCCTTACAGAGCTTCTCCAGGTCTAGTCCAGCACTGCTTAATAGAACTTTCTGCAATGATGGAAATGTCTTCTCTTTGTTCTATCCAGTGTAGTCACTGGCCTCATATAGCTATTGAGCATTTAAACTATGCAAGCAAGGAACTGAAATTTTAATTTAAAATTTTAGATATAAATCACCACATGCAACTAGTGGCTACTCTTACCCATTTCAGGTCAAGATTATGTTCACTATGAAAAATTTGCCTACATTTCACCAAAGCTGAACTCTAGTTTCTTTAGTTCCTTCATTTATGTTTTTTTTTTAATTGAAAGAACATTTCTAAATAATATATACTAAATTAGTATGACTATTATTACTTCTTCCATATACTGAGCACCCAAGTGACAAGTGCTTTCATTATTAGTTTTCATTCTAACAACAGACTTTTAAGATGAATTCTATTTTTTTACAAATAAAGAATTTGAGGTTTAGAGATGTCGTGAAAATAGTCACAAAGAAAGAGCTTCAATTTTAACCTAGATCTGATTTTGAGATCTATCTTCTTTCTACCCTATGGCACTAAAAATACAAAACATAAAAAGTATTTTAAAGTTTTACCTACATCTGCTTTTCTAGATCAAAGCATATCCTTATTACAGGTTATTAGAAAGAACACAATATTCTCTTGCTCTGTCACTCTCTGTACATATTTCTCTCTGTAGTTTTGTTACAGACAAAGAGAATGACTGTGAAGTACAGCAGAAGGAGTTCTCTTAGGAAACACAAATGAAATCATGAAAGGCACGGAAAAATTTATGACTGTTAGAGCATAAATTGCTACTAGGACTCTGGGATAAAGTTATTTTTAAAGCTTGTTAAGAAGGACAGTTGCATGTTATCACTGCATGCTATTTGAAGTTAACTATTCATAGCGGAGCACTGAGATGCATTTAATCCTGTTAGAACTGACTTCAAATCCTATGTTCTTAGGATGGGCTACTAGCAAGTTAAAGAATCAGAATGATACCTCAAGTTCAGGCATAAGCTGAAAGTTAAAAGTTCATGGAGCCCAGCAAACTTAAGAGTAGGTCAGATATTCTTGAAAAGTTCAAGTGGTGAGCAGCTGCTATAAGCAGGATTGGGGTCAATGTAGATGAAGAGAAAATAAGGCCAACAACAGAAAAATCCAGCCAGTAGGGGGACTATAGTTCAAGCCAAGATAAAAAGTCTCTGGGAGGGCAACATAGGAGCCTAAACACTTAAGAATGAGGGCTTAAAAAAGGAAAGCCAATTATGGACCTAAGTATAAAGCTAACAGTGAACTAAACACAACACTGACTCATTGCTTAGCAAGTGCGCCCTTCCCTTAGAATCAGTGGCAACGAGGAGTCAGCTGGTGTAAATGAGGAGTTGGATAGATCAGGAGAAGTCTCCGTTCAAACTCTAAGGATGGTGAGAGATCACTCAGTGTCCAATCTTTTTGAGAAGAAAGGGTGTCCTTATGAGAATCTACACTGATGACATCCCTTCTTAGGTCCAGCTAAAAAGAGGTGCCAGGTTACTTAGCTGCCCATAAAGCCAGGAAGTGGTGGCTTAGAATACAGCCAAGTAGATGGTGATCTATTGCTCTATACTTCCTGTCCTGCTACCTAATGACAAAATGAGTTAAGCAGAGTCTCACTTAGTCAGTGTAGATGCACTCTGAATCACAGGTGGACTCTAACAGCAGCAAAAGAATGCCTTCTTCTAGACTTTAGTGCCCTCCTTGTTTCCTGGGAGAACCAAGCACTACAGTGTCATAGCTACCATCAGTTTGCACCCAGGATAACTACAGAAGATCAGCTCTGGCTTTGCTCCTAGGATGGTGAGGACAGTGAAGACAAAATGCCACTTTCCTCTAGTAGTACATGGTAAAATGTCCCCAACCATCTCTGCCATGAACCAATAAAGGCACACTTTAGGAAACTCACGACTCCAGGTTCTTCCATTGGAATCCATCTAGTTCCATCCTCTACATATTTATTGTGTTACCCCATCCACATATATAAAAATCATGGCAATTTCATATAAGTGTTCAGTTTATTTTCTTAGTTTGTTAGGAGTCTTCTGAGAAGAGCCAAGGATGAGTAAGAAATGTGTGGACAACTGTGTCTTGGATTTCAGTGTCAAAACCTGGTCAGCGGAATCTGTTTTGACTCTTTTGCATGGGGTTGATTCCCTCTAATAGCTCATGTAACTCTTGAATTTTAGACTTTTCTTGAAACTTTTGATTGGGTTAGAGTTAGCAGGTCACCAGAGTGTCTTAGAAAACCACCAATCAATCTTACAATTACCACAAAAAAATCATTCAAATCAACTGAACATACAAAGTTTATGGCCATAGTTTATGGATATTTTCTGTAATAAAGAATGAAGTTTGTATTTTAGCTAGTGGCATAATATGCCCAGAAGGAGGCAAAGATGCTATTGAGTAGTGAGAAAGACCATTGGAAAGGCATTATCAGAATCGTGCTGTTTTTAAGGATTGTGTTCTTAAGTGGAGATAAAGCTAACAATTAGAGTAGTGTTTTCTCAGATCTAACTTTAGAAATGTGTGCTTCTGGAAGTCTCTTGTTTCTTTGTTTATAATTATTTTTGAACATTTGCTTTTGTTATCTATGAAGAGATTTGAAAAGAGCAGACCTCTATTAGATCATGGGCTATCAGAAAGACCTGCCTTTGCTCAAGTAGGCATTTGTTAGATTTTTAACATCTCTGTATGGTTATTGGAGATGAGAAGGGTAACTGAAACTTCTAGAATAAAAAAAACTACAAAAGCTCATTTTTTATAAATGCTATTGTTTTATATAGCCCCCTGGAAGACACCCAGTTCTCATTTCTAAGAGCTCTTATGAGTCAATTTGTCATTTGACATTTTGTAGAGTTTGCAGTAAATTGGAAGAAGTGAATTCTCCTATTAAGCTTCCATGGCAAACTAGTTTGTACTTCAGTTCTTTAGGAAACTAACTAGCAGGAAGTTATTTAATGTCTTTCCTCTTCAAGCTCAACACCTTGCATGTAGTGAGTATCCAGGATTTATTCATAGAATTAAATTGACCTTTGAAAAATTTTCCTCCTTTTGGATATGGAAATAAAAAATATGAAGCCAGGAAGTGTGGCCATTTTTCCTTCCCAACCCTTGCAGCCAATAATCACCCAAACATCTGCCTTTCCTGGGTGGAATGAGCCTTCTCCCCACTCACTTCCTTTACCTCTTTTCCTTATTCCCCCCTCTACCTACTCCTGTGCCTTTCCCTCCCCATTCTGTTCCTCCCCTTCTTCTTCTTCCTTTGAGTTTGTAACCAAGAGATCTATTGTTGTTGTTAGGTACCATTGAGTCGGTACCTGACTCATATCGACCCTCATAGGGTTTTCAATGGCTGACTATTTCGGGATTGCCTTGGGAGTGGATTGCCAGGTCCTTCTCCTGTTTTTGTGGTGCTGGGAATCAAACTCGGGACCTCAGAGACTGCAGCGCAGCGCTCTACCAACTGAGCTAAATCCCAGCCCCAAGAGATCTATATACACAATCCAACAATGGGGCATCATGTAAATCAACCAATTGGTATTGGGTATAACATACTTTAATTTATTCAGAATGTCAGATTACATCACATTCTATTTATATGCTTAACAAATATAGTTTTAATAATAATACTTCACTTTAATAAATTTATAACTTATTAATCATTTATCCTAACTTTTGCTTAGCCTTTACCAGAAGTTTGGACGTTGCCAAAATTTTTATCCACGTGGTTAAGAATTATCTTCTTTGCATCTAATCTGGTTTTTCTATTGTAACATAGTTCTTGTCAACATTATTTAATGATATCAACAACCTACCAGAATTTATTGAAATGCCATTGATAATTGAGGGTAATAATGGTACTTTATCAGTCATATTCTGTGCCTTTCTACTTTACCAGAGTGTGTTAATATGACAGGTAGGTTTGGAATGATATCTACATACCCCAGTAGTACAGATTTTTTATTTTTATTTATTTATTTATTTATTTTTTATGTATAGGTTAGTTTTAAAACAACAAGAAAGGGCTGAGGGTGGAGCTCAGTGGTGGAGTTCATGCCTAGTATGTGTGAGGCCCTGGGTTCTGCAAGAACATTCAATAAATAAATAAATAAATACATAAATACATAAATAAAAGAAACAACATCAGAAACCCCTGTGAGTGTAGTAAGTCTGCATCGCAGGAACTCCACACCATTTGCACAGGCAGAGCTTCTCTCAGGATGAGGAAGAGACAAACAGGGCCCCTTTGTTCCAAGGAGTGCACTTGTGAAAGAGAGAGTCCAAACCCAACAGGATGAAGGGGTGCACGGTTGGGCTGGCCCTTGGTGAGCCTGCCAAACACCAGAGATGGTTCGCTGGAATCTTCCACTGCTGGCTGAAGTGTTGACAGACTCCGGAGCAGAAAGATCTGGCTGTTAACAGGAATACATGGCTCAGATAGTCCAAAATCAACCTACTCACATTTCTCAGACCATCCTCCACTTCATTCCTTGCTCCCAAACAATCCAAGCACAGATTTCCTTCTTAAAACGTTCTTCCAGTGAAGTGTTTGCTTTCCTCCACTGGTGAAAAACTAAAACTGTAGGGTGTTTAAAGTGGGCTGGGATTTAACTCAGTAGAGCGCCGCTCTGCAGTCTCTGAGGTCCCAGGTTCAATTCCCAGAACCGCAAAAATGGGAGAAGGACATAGTAATACACTCCAGAGGCAATCCGCTCCCGAGGCAAGGCAATCCTGAAACAATCAGCTATTGAAAACCCATGAGGGTCACTATGAGTCAGATACCACTTGACAGCACCTAACAACAACGAGGTCTTTGAGGCAAGTGGAGTCAGTGCCGCTGCCTCAGCTTCACGTTCTGGATCCCAAAGAGTGGAGAAGGGTGGACAGTTGGCAGCTGCTACCCTCCTGTCTGAGTGCACCTGTCTTGGCATCTCCCTCTCCTCACGCTAAATCATGTCTTTTGGGGCCTCACAGAGAAAGGCAGTGTATTTTTTCCTGACAAAGAATGTAGGAACCCCTGCAGCCCATGAATATTTTCTAAGTTCTATTGCACTTTATTATAAACATCTTGAATTTTCTAAAACCACCTCTAGTATAAGACTATTCTGATGGGTGTGGGGACATTGGCAGTACACATAATCATAATGCTTGATAATAACACTCCAAGTTTGTACATTTAAAAATCAAAAGAGAGAAGCAGAGATGAGGAAGGGAAGGGGAAGGGGAAAGGAGATGAGAAGAGAGGAGAGAGAGAGAGAGAACATGAACGAATATCAAAGACAGAGAGAGTATCAGAGAGAGAGAATGAATGGAGAGAGGGGTGGGAGAGAGAGAGAGAGAGAGAGAGAGAGAGAGAGAGAGAGAGAGAGAATTGGAAAAAAAAAATCAAACTTGCTGTCCTAATCCTGACTTTTCTTTTCTACAACAATGAAACCCTTGACATTTAGCTGAGACACCTGACCAACTGCAATACTGACTACCTTTCTCAAGTTCCCCAGTGGCTAACAAAGGTCATGTGGCTAAACTCTGGCCAATGGAATGTAAGCAGCTCTAGGTGCACTTAGAAGAGCCTGTCCTTAAAGCTTTAGGTGCGCCCATTCTTCCAGTTCTTCCCCAGATCTCCTGCTTAGACCTTGCACTAAATGTCAGAGACGACATCCTAGGGACGACCGAGAAGCATGTTGAAGGGAAACTTGTGCAACACAGTCACAACACCAGTCTTGGAATGTCTATCTCTGGATGATCTCATGCAAGAAAAATACAACTCTATCCTGTTTATACCACTGTTAATTTGAGTTTCCATTTTATTTCACATGCCAATCACATTTTAAGCAAAGGTGGATTTCCCATGAAGCTAATGGGTGTAAGCCTCAGAGACCTTTGCTTGCCTAGGACTACCCCAAGCCTTGAAGAGAAACTTTTGTACTGTGTTCAGATAGTCATCTTGTCTTTTTTTTTTTTTTTTTCTTAAAGGGTTCTTTACATCACATAGGCCTCATATCTCAACCTTAGTAAGTCAGTGAGAGACTTCACAATGGCTTCTTCCATTGAACTGGACCCTCTGGTTAGTCAACCTTATACATAGTACTGTAAATAGCTATAACTTCTCTTGCATCAGGTCAGCTTTTATGTACTTCATGGTATTTAGGAATAGCACAGCTCACTGTTTCTTAAAGTAGATATGAATGACTGTTATAAGAAAAAGGAGTTTCATAATCAAGTAACTTGAGGAAATACCATATAAGCTAATACATTTGTGCCTGTGTTTTTAGCTACAGTATTTCTCAAAGAAAGTAATAGATGAATGTGCACAGCAGATATCCCAGCAAAAGAGAATGCTGCATTTCTTAAACTTATTGGACCAACTCCCCTCCCCTTTCTAAGGAGTAGTTCATGTGCTAGATTTCTGCTGAGCACAATTTAGAAGCACTCTCTTGGTCTCAGCAGGAAATACTTGCAGACCATATCTTAGGGGAAAACTATGTGTTTTATTTTTGTAGCATTAGTGCGAGAAGGTGATTTTTCTTTTCGAACTAATTTTTTTGAGTTTCTCCCTGTCTGGAGTATGTTGCTCAGTAAACATTCATTCCAGTACATTGGCATTTCTGGATTGACACTGGCCTATCTTTCAAGTCTCCTGGGAAAAATATATAAGAGTATTATGTACAAAAAGCTAGGTCACTTATGGAGAGTCACTTGTGACTTAGAGGACCTCTGCTGAGCTTTTGTGTCTCATGAGGAGATTCTTTGATGGTGGGAGACAGGTAGATACAACCACAATTGGGATGTGGTTCTGCATAAGGGACCCTTCCCTACATTATGTCAGTGTTTGCAGAAAT
Source organism: Pedetes capensis (assembly GCA_007922755.1). Taxonomy (NCBI): domain Eukaryota; kingdom Metazoa; phylum Chordata; class Mammalia; order Rodentia; family Pedetidae; genus Pedetes; species Pedetes capensis. The sequence continues at coordinate 95,197 of VMDO01003766.1, forward strand.
ACCCAGGCTCATTTATGTCAGTCAGATTTATGTTACAGGGAAACAATTACCTCCAGGCCTCTTGTCTTCAACTGAAATTTAAGTGTTCTTGTAATTGTGTTTTAGTCTTAAATTGTGTTTTAGGCTTAAAACAAGAAAAATTTATTCTGTTTCAGATTTGGAGACTAGAAGTCCAAGTCAAGGTGTCAGCAGGGCTATAATCCTTTTGAGACTCTGAAGAGACCTTCCTTGCCCCTTCCTACCCTTTGGTGGTGGCTACAGGGTCTTAGTATTCATTGGTTTGCAGTAACACCTCTCCAGGCTTGCCTCTGTCTTAATGTGGCACTTTGCTCTTCTTATGGAGAAAGACTTCATCAGAGCTTTTAGAGGAAGCACAATTCAACTTATACCAACTTTAAGGAATCTTTGATCATCTGTTAGACAGTGTGGTATCATGGTGGATAGATCTCTGAGTTGAGTCAAAGGGCTTGAGTGGGTGCTGGGAAATCTATAGCCTATATTTATGTATTAGTTCTATCATTGCTGTGGCTAAACACCTGTGAGAAACAATCTAAGAGAAGTTTCAGTTCATCATGGTGAAGAGGGCATGATGGATCAGAATAGCTTGCATCATGGAAGAGAGGATGCGAAGTGGAGCAGTAACAGAAAGGTGCAAGGGCAAGATATAGCCCCAATAGCACACCCTCAGTGGCCTACTTCCTCAATAAGATCCCATCATGTCCCACTACTCTATTCAGATTTTGAATCCATCAAAGAATTAAACCATCCATTAGGTCAGAGCCTCCATGGTGTGCTTTACTAGTCTCCTAGATGTTTCTCAACCTAATCAGGTTGGCAACCAAGATTAACTATCATAATATCAATATACACAAAGGAGAGTAGAAATACACTCCTTGACATCCATATAAGAATTGTGTAACAAGGATTTAAAACATGCTTTGTAGTCTTGCAATGATAAAAGAAATATTGTCTTCAAAGGGAAACATGGTGAATGTGGGTAGTTGAAATTTGGCATATCATTTCATGCCTCATTGTAGACAATCACTTTGACTTCTACCCCATTCTTCTATTAGGCAAGAATAGGATTTGTTTGTTGTTGCTGTCTACTGACTGATGTCACATGATGAAGAGAATCCTCATCAGTGCAGCCAACTCACAAACTGAATAGGAAGTGTTGAGTAATGGGAAAACATCCAGATTGCTTTAATAATAATCCTGTGTCTCAGGTCAGGTTAAAGGATTGAAAAATTCCAGAAGACTTTCTAAAAACTAAATGTTAATTAGTTCATCCAAAATTACCCAGTGTCAATTGTATATGAGCTGTTTTTGGACTCTTAAACTCTTTGATACAATAAGGCACTCAAACTGTGGTTTCCAAGCTAGTGTCTTGACTTCTAGAAGCACTGATGTGTTGGGAATTTACAAGCCACTTTCAGTTCTTTAGAAGTTCCCCAAATCATGTTTCCTTTAGTTAGCACAGGATAATTAAAATGTTCATTCTTTTCCTTCCTTTGGATGGAATTTATTATATCACTTTGGTAATACTGGTTACTCATACTGGGTAGATGTTCTCTTTGGCAATATGTCTTTTTTAATAAATAAAAATGAATTTTAAAATCTTATAAAACAAGATAAAGGGATATTGAATTTTAAAAGGGATTCTTGATAGTCAAAGCATTGAAAAAAGGGGAAGGGGTGAATACTGATCATATGACTCCTTCTTACTAAACCCTGGAAAAACAAGGCAGCCTTCCAAATACTTTATTCTATTTCTACTTAAACCCATTAGTTGACTTAAATGCCTTAACTATGACCTTCTAGAATTTCCTGCATGAGATGTGTAAATGTAGTTGGTTCATTGATTTCTTTAACATTACAGAATGTCCTGCATAATTTTAATGACTAAATGGAGTGTGACTTTCTTCTCAGTACCATAAGTAAGCAAAGATAAAACACTTGGAGTAAGTTTATGTATTCAAGAAAAACCTCAGACAAGGCAGAATGCCTTTGTGCCACGGTACATTAGAATGAAATAAAGCCTGGGGAGACAGAATCACTGTCCCAGAAAGATCTCAAAGCCAAAATCAGAATACACTACATAAAGAGATGAGAATGTGATAGCTCAGTAGTAGAGCCAGCTTGCCATCTTTTGGGTTGGGATAATCTTACCATGCTCTCTGGTAACTCTGAGAACTTCAACAGAAACTGCATTGTTTGACACTTCCTTATTGGTTTCTTTGTCCTCCCTCACTTACTTACTTACTTATTTCCTTATCTCTTTCTTTCTTTCTTTCTTTCTTTCTTTCTTTCTTTCTTTCTTTCTTTTTCTTTTCTTCTTTCTTCCCTCTTTCCCTTCCTCCTTCCCTCTCCTCTTCCTTCCTTCCTACCTTCCCTCATCTTTCTTCTTTCTTTCTTTCTTTCTTTCTTTCTTTTTCTTTCTTTCCTTTCTTTCTCTTTCTTTCTCTCTTCCTTTCTTTTATTTTTTAATTTTTCTTTTACTTCTTTCTGTCTTCTTTCTTTCACTTTTTTCCTTTTTCTTTATTCTCCTTGATTTTCTCTCTCTCTCTCTCTTTCTTTCTTTCTTTCTTTCTTTCTTCCTTTCTTTCTTTTCTTCTTTCTATTTCTTGTGGTAGTAGGAGGTTGAACCCAGGGTATGTTAGGCAAGTGCCCTACCACAGAGCTGCACCCTCAGCCCCCTTTTTACTTTTTTATTGAGACAGGGTCTAAATTGTGCAGACTGCCTCTGGCCTTGAACTCTTATCCTCCTGCCACAGCCTCCTGAATAGCTGGGATTATGGGTCTCCACTATCCCAATTGCCTTCTTTGTTGGTTTCTATTGCTTTCTGTAAATTTTAACTTCATGTGATTTTACTTATTCAACTTTTTTTCTTAGACTAGAATATGTCATTATAACAAAGTATTTTTCACCCCTTGGGAAAGATGTTCCAGGGGGCCACAAATTGTTTTCCCTTTCATCCAGAGATTGTTCCGTAAGCAGCCAACTCCCCTTTACTTTCATCAACAACATTCTTAAAATTAGCTCATTTCCTTTATAGGAGGGGATATGTCATAACATTCTTTGTTAGAGGAATGCAAAGTGATAAAGATAGTTCCTATAATGATTTCATTAACTGTCAACTTTCTTTTTGCGGGGAGGAAGAGGTCCTTGGTTAAACCCAGGGCCTTGCACATACTTTGCAAATGCTGTGCCACAGAGCTGCATCCCCAGCCCATTTTTAATTGTTTGATTTTAAGACAGGGTCTTGCTAAGTTATGAAGGCTGCCTCTGGCCTTGAACTTGTGATCCTCCTGCCTCTACCTCCTGAGTCACTGTGATAACAGGCGAGTGCCACCATGCCTGGCTTGAATGTAAACTTTCTTATGAAGTATAACACACATACCAGGCTTCAGGGTACAGTTTAATGACATTTAATACTGTAACCATTTATGGAATTATGAATAGAAGATGAGCAGCAGTTTGCCAGCATCCCAGAAGCTTCTTGAAGGTCACCTCCCAGTCATGGTCCACTCTACTGCACTCTAGAAGATAATCAGGACTCTGACTTCTATCACCAAATATTAATGTTGCCTTTTTCAAGCTTAGGCAAATGAGACTGTACAGTACATAATTTTTTTGTACCTGGCTTTGTTGAGTCTTCTGGGGCAGTAATTTCATTTTTGTTACTGACTCATACTTGGTGCTATGAAAATGTAACCATTTTCTTCCAGTCTACCAGTGATGGGCCTTTGGATTATTTCTAATAATTGACTATAACAAAGACTTCTATAATAAAAATTATGCATGTCTTTTGACAGCATGTTTCATATTTTTGTGGACATATATCTAGAAATGTAATTTCTGAATCATAAACAGTGGTGTGCTTATTCAGGCTGTTACCAGCTCTTAAAAGCCTACTGTTAAGTATTTAGGAAATTTTCAATTCAGTTATTAAACAGCAATTATTAAAAATTAAGTTATTCAAACTTACAATTAAAATATATTTTAACACTATAGTAATAAATACCAAAAAACCTCTTTGATTCCTGATTATTTTAATATTTTACCTGTGCTCCCAAGGTTATTTGCAATTATTAATTTCCATGGTGGATATATTATATAATGGTGTGCTACCTTGCCTTTTTTCTCAATTCTGCATTTAGAAACATCATGTTGGTAACATGACATTTGTTGTGATGGTAGTATTTATACCAAGGGAATTGGCAATCATTAAAAATTCAGGGTGTGATTTATTGTGTTGATTATTCAGACTTAAGAAAGAGATGATAAAATATCAATAAGGCAAATTAAATGCAGCATTGTATAATATCTTTATCTATTATATAATAAATGTCATAAACATTGAAAAATATTTTCAGATATTGAAATCTATTATTCAATTCAGTAAAGAATTGCTTACATAACTGACAAGTGAATTAAGTTCTGAAATAAATTTTTTGTTTCACTTTCATCTTCTTGTTAATGTAAGCAAAAATATCAACATTAATGGTGGAATTATACTTGGAGAATGTTAAATATTTATCAATACATGAGTGGTCAGAAAGTGCAATTATGTTCAATTTTAGTAGAATGCCCCAGTTTACTGATTTACATTCTCATTAGCAGTTCATGTTAGCGTTGGTTGTTCCTTATGTAGATTAACTTTTTGTTGCAAATAATTTTATTCTATCAATTTTAATGCCTTTTGTTCATCTACAGTGGTATCTTTTTTGTTTACATTTCCCTAATGAATAATTGCCCCCGCGTGCCTGTCAGCTTTTCATTCTTTGGGGGCTTGCATGTTGCTGTGGGGCTAAAAGCTATGTCACCAGTATTTCAGAGCAGCAGGGCCACCCATGGTGGACAGTTTTCAGCTGAGCTTCCAGACTAAAACAAAGAAGAAGGACCCAGCAGCCCACTCCCAAAACAATTAGTTATTGAAAACCCTATGAAAGAAGAGAAGCACTGTCAAATATAGTGCCAGAAAATGAGCCTCCCAAGTTGGAAGGCATTCAAGAAATGGCGGGGGAAGAGTTGCCTCCTCAAAATAGAGTTGACCTTAATGATAGGAATGGAGTAAAGCCCCTGGGATCTCCTTTTGCTGATGTCACATGAATTAAAAATGAGGAGAAATGTAGTGGCTGAAACCAAGGGCTCAAACATAAAAAGCACAGTGGCAGAATGTTAGGGAGTGTTTCATTCTGTTTTACATAGGGTTGCTATGAATTGGACCTGACTCAACGGCACCTAACAGCAACAATGACAATGAATAATGGTGTTGAGTATCTTGTCAAATGTTTTTTGATATTTGGATATCCCTTTTGGGAAACATCTGTCTTAAAATCTTTTAAATATTTCCTCATTTTGTGGTCTGTGTTTTACTTATTGCTTCATAGGTGCTTCTTATACATTCACAAACAGATATACATGTATATCAGAGTTGTATACTGTTTTTCACTCATCTTTGTCAGATATAAAACTGTCTATTTGCAATTTGACTTTTTTAATCTTAATGGTGTCCTTTAGATTTTAATGTATTCTCCTTCATCAATCTTCTCCTTTGTGGTTTTGGTGTACCACTTACTTATTTTTATCTTTTTAAATTTTACAGTGTTGAATTTGTGTATCACTTAAAAACATTTTCCATGAATATATTCTCCTATAATCTTATGTTTTTAATGCTCCTATTTTCTCCTTCCCAAAGCTTTACTCTTCTTTCATATCTAGACTTATCATACATCTGGCATTGGTTTTTGTACATTCTATAAGATGAGGGTTATATTCATTTTTTTTCTACATAAATATCCAAATACAATCTGATTTTACCATATGGATCTCCAAATATCCACAATATATTGATATCCACACACCATATATTTAAAAGACCATCTTATCTGATTGCAAAGCAGAATAATCCCTGTCACAATTCAAACAACTGTACACACTGCACCCCTTTAAGAACTATTTTGTCCCATTGGTTAATTTGACTATCCACAACCAAGAATATAATATTCAAAATAAGTCTTGATATCATATCTTATAAATCTGCTACTTTTGTTCATTTTCAAGATTATCTTGGTTATCCTTGGATCTATATATTGTATTTTTATAAAAATCTAAAGCCAGTATTTCTTAACTTGAGGAAAGGAGCAGGAGGAAGTACATGCCACATAACATAATCTGGAGAGAGAGAGAGAGAGAGAGAGAGAGGTCTCTTACAGATTTAGATGACACAATGGGTTTGTAAACTGTATCATTAGAATGGTTTGGGATATAAGTAACAGAAAACTTTGAACCAACTGGCTTAAATGTTTTAAAAAATTTGTGTTGTCTTCTTGACAAGACAGTACTCAAGGGAATATGACTCTTTTCTTGGTATGATCAGTATCAGTGGAAATACTTCTGCATGATTTTGCCTTCTGTGGTTTTATCTTTACCCTCAGGCTGGTATAAAAACATCTACTGTTCCAAGTAGCCTGTTCATAAAGAATAAAATCCAAAGGAAGAAGCACTCTTTCTTTTTTGTGTCTTTCTCAAGACACAGCATCCTTCCACCAGAACTTCCTTTTTGCTTTATTGGCCAGAATTATATCCCATGCCTTTACTTAAATAAATAAATAATAAAATCCAAACTGTTTTTCCTCCTTGTCTTCTCAATACTACACTTGTGATACCAAGTATTTAGGTGTTTTTCCTATAACAACAATTCATTTCAACTCTGGTATACATCAACTGAGTGTCCTATAATGAATTCAGTTACAGCACTAATTGGAGTTAGTGTAGAAGCCACAGGTTAAGGGCTCAGTACTACAATACTCCCTCCATTTCCCACTTCAAATGTCAATCACAAGGACTCAGTCCCTCAGTTACCCATACTTCTGTTCTACTGGTTATAAATTAGAGATTCTCACGAACTTCTCCTCAAATTTGAAAGTTTGCTAGAGCAGCTCATAGAACCCAGGAAACCGTCTACTTACTAGATTGTTGGCTAGTTGTAAAGGATATATCAAGTACAATGAACAGCAAATGAGGAGACACATATGGAGAGGTCTAGAAGGATTTCCAGCACAAAATTTTTTTTCCCCTGTAGTTTTGGGGTGTACCACACTCCTACTTGAATGCCTTCTTATTCATCGATGTGGAAGCTCTGTCACCTTATCCTTTTGGGTTTTTTATAAGGGGTCCTTTAAGTAAGTATGATCAATTAAATAACTGGCTACCAGTGATCAACTCAATATTCATCTCCTCTCACCTCTGGGGCAGTGAGGCCCAAAGTTCCAATTCTTTAATCACATATTTTGTTCCCCTGACTACGAGCCCCAATCCTTGAGGGACTTCCAGGAGCCCCCAGGCATTGGTCATCTCAAAAGCATACAAAATCACACTGCTTTTGAGATTCCAAAGGTTTTAGACTTTGTGTGACAGGAAACCTGGGGAAAGACCAAATATATGTATATCTTATTATAAACCACAAAATTACAGTCATTAATAAGGGGAAATCAGTATGGATTATACCCCAACATCAAGAAAACAAAAATCCTTGCAAGGGGGTCAGTAAGCAACTTCATAATAATTGGAGAAAAGATTGAGATTGTCCAAGATTTTGCTTTACTTGGTTCTGCAATCAACACCCACGGAAGCAGCAGTCAAGAAATCAAAAGATGCCTTGCATTGGGAAAAGCTATTGCAAAAGACCTCTTCAAAAGGTTGAGAAGTAAAGATGCCACATGGAAGACAAAAGTGTACCTGAATCATGCAACGATATTTTCAGTCACCTCATATGCTTGTGAAAGCTGGACAGTGAATAATGGAGACAGGAGAAGAATTAATGCTTTTGAATAATAGTAATGGAGCCAAATATTGAATATGCCATGACTGCAAAAAGAACCAACAGATCCTTCCTAGAAGAAGTACAACCAGAGTGTTCTTTGGAACCAAGGATGGCTAGACTGCATCTTATGTATTTTGGACATGTTGTCAGGAGGGACCAGTCCCTGGTAAAGGAAATCATGTTTGGGAGGGTAGTGGGTCAATGAAAACAAGGAAGATTCTCAACTAGATGGATTGACACAGTATCTGCAACAATGGGTATAAATATTAAAAGATTGTGAACATGGCACTGTGTCAGGGAGTATTTTGTTCTGTTGTACGTAGGGTCGCTATGATTCAGACTCTAATCAAAGGCACCTAACAACAACAAGAAGTAAGGGGAATGAACAGTCATGACTGTCTAAGATAGAACCTCAGAGTAGGCTTATTTTCTATTAAGTATGTGATCTTACAGAAGTAGGTTTCTACCTGAACAAAAAAATGTGATAAAGGTAATGGTTGGGTGGGCATATAATTATTTCTGATACAGACAGTCTCTCTCTTTGCTTATTCTACATCAAAACACATTTGACTGCTTCTAGCTATACTTCAAGAGATAATTATGCCTATGAGAATTAGTTACTGCTTTCTCAGAGGAAAACAACTCAAGATCTTCTTCAAATAATATTGTTATTGTTGTTGTTGTTGTTAGGTGCCATCGAGTTGGTATCCAACTCATAGCGACCCTCATAGGGTTTTTAATGGCTGACTGTTTCCGGATTGCCTTGGGAGTGGATTGCCAGGTCCTTCTCCCATTTTTGTGGTGCTGGGAATTGAACTCGTGACCTCAGAGACGGCAGTGCAGTGCTCTACCAACTGAGCTAAATCCCAGCCTTCAAAAGATATAAACATATCCAATTTTGGTGTCTTTGGATGTGAAGTCTTATTAGATCCTGAAATTCCTTCTTGCGGGTTGTTAGGTGCTGTCAAGTCAGGTCCAACTCATAGTGACCCTATGTACAACAGAATGAAAATTCCCTAACACTGTGCCATTCCCAGCACTACTAACAGCGCTTCTCAGATATTCATAGGGTTTTCGATGGCTGATTGTTTCAGGAATAGATTGCCAGGTCCATCTCCTAGTCTGTAACAGCTGGTATTCCCAGGCAGTCTCTCATCCCAGGACTAACCAGATTGACCCTGCTTAGCTTCTGAGATCAGGTGGGATCAGATGTCAGGATGCTATGGCTGCAGACATACTTTCTTATAACAGAGATTTAGTGATAGGGAGATTACTAAAGTCGAGCACCATCTGGCTATTCTTGGCAAATATTGGGATTTATTCATCAAACTAGTTCCCTTAATAAAGATGTCACAGAAGTAGGTTGAATTTATTTCATATCTATTTTGTGACCTAGTGACTATAGCTGGAGAGTGTCTACACAATCTTTCAGCCTAAGAATTTCTGCCACATGACCACAAACATCTGTGCCTCATCTATTTCCTTGTTCTTTAATTAATAGCTTCTGCCTTGATTTGGTTCAAAATAATAGCTCCACATGAGCAAAACAGCAGCTATAATCCTGCCTTTCCCTACACTTTTGTCTCCTCTCCTGGCTAGAGAGTAGCTAACAGGAAGTATTCAGGCAGTATGTGGCAAATTGGGTTTGTCTTTCACTCTTTTCTTCTCTAGGTCTGTATCCTATCTTTCTGCTTTCAGATCACCATTTCGGCCAAAGCTCTCCTTTGTTGTAGGACTTTGTGGAAGCAACAAAAGGAGGCCATACTCAAAAGTATTCTGTTTTGTTCCTGCTAGATCATTTGATATGACTGTTACAGAATCAGGCCTGTCTTGCCCACCATGCACTTCTACCAATAACTGAAGTGACAAGTTTTCAAAAGAGTTTATTCATGAGGTTGCCAAACTTGAGGAGAGGGAACTCCGGGATGCCATTCTGCCTCGCAGAGGATAGGGTTTGGAAATATTCATGGGATGAAGAAACAGGTGGTCTTAGGTGTGGGGAAAGGTGATTGGAGGTAAGAAAAGGTGATGCAGTCAGTGGTCTACACATATGTAAACAAACCATGCTTGTCGTAGCACACATGCTCAAAAATGGCAGCATTATTAGGATCTGAGTTTTTGCCCTAAAATGTCAAAAGATTGCCCATCAGACACACTTGTGATGGCCCAAATGAGGGAGCTGGTGCTTCAACCATTTTAAGTTAGAAAAGCCCATCTCCAAAACCCTAAACAAACAAACAACAACAACAACAACAACAAACAACTTAAAGCAGTCATTACCAGGGTACCCATATATCTACAGTAAGGCACACAGGAGTCTATTCCTTCATTGCTTAGGTAAGCAACTTCTAAAGCCTGTGATGAAAGCAAGTAACTAAAGGCAAGTGCACCTGGAGGGCTTATACAGGTTTTCTATGAGTTTTAAAAGGAAAAAAATCAGGTCTTTGGTTTTCAAACTCATGCTTCTTGTAAGAGGAAAACAAATTAATTTCATTAGGGGGACTCAGATTACACTGTACCCTATCTGTCACTAACTGCACACTGGGTGATAGTTTGACTAAATGTTTTATCATTACAGAGCAAAGCTTCTAACCTAAAATGACTGAACTCTAATACCCCCAACTCAGCCAATTGAACTTGTTGGAGTCTATTCCTCTCAGAACCCCGTTGCTTGTGTTACAATGGATTATGGTTCATAGTTACCAACAAAGAAAACACAATATTGTTTCAACTATATAAAGGATTTTCGCATAGACTTCTGAATGAGCCAGCAAACTAAGCTGAGAGGTCCCTTAGCCTGAAATGAGAGCAATAACCCTGCCTGGGAATGAGTGTACTATTGAACATGGAAGCTGCATGTGAGAATATTAACAACAGCAGAAATGGACCTCGTGTCCCCTCTAACACTGAGCTAATATTGGCGTAGGAAACTTGACTGACAATATTTTGGAGCCACATTATATTGTGGTCTCTTCTTCCAGGTTCCAGAAAAGGTGCAGGTCACAAATATCCCTCTTACTTTTTTTTCCCCCCTATTCTTTTCTTTTTAATTTCCTCTTCTTCTTCTTCTTCTTCTTCTTCTTCTTCTTCTTCTTCTTCTTCTTCTTCTTCTTCTTCTTCTTCTTCTCTCTCTCTCTCTCTCTCTTTTCTTTCTTTCTTTCTTTCTTTCTTCCCTTTTTTTCTTTCTTTTTCTTTCTTTCTCTCTCTTTTTCCTTCCTTCCTTCCTTCCTTCCTTCCTTCCTTCCTTCCTTCCTTCCTTCTTTCCTTCCTTCTTTTTTCCTTCTTTTTTTGTCCTAATAAATATCGGTGAGGTACAGAGTGATAAGTCTTTTGCTATATCCATTATGCAGTTGTTAAATCACTGTTGCCTACACATTCATCAACTTACATATTTTACAGAACTGTATAAACTAAAGAAGAGAAGGAAAGAAGTAAAAGTAGGAATTTTAGTTAATATGTAATAAAAATCGTATGCAATCATGGGTTATATTTTCACTGACTTTTTTTTCTTTCCCATATTTTTTTTCTGCCTGCATCTGTGGCATCTGATCCCTTCAGATCTCAGAAGCTAAGCAGGGTTGGCCCTGGTTAGTACTTGGATGGGAGACCACCTAGGAACACCAGATGCTGCAGGCTTGGGAGACAGACCTGGTAACTCATTCCCAAAAATCAATCTGCCATTGAAAACCCTATAAACAACACAGAAGCACTGACAATAGTGTTTCCCCTGTTGTGGGTAAGGTTGCTATGAGTTGGACACTGACTTAATGGCACCTAACAACAACAATTTTTTTCCAGGTATTCATACAGTTGCATCATATATTTTCTACTTTCACTTTCTCCTCATCAGGACTATCCCATCTCTTCCCAGTGGCATTTTGGCAAGGAGAGGAAATGCCAGCACAAAGATGTCTTCCTTTCCTCTATCTCCTTTCCCCTTCTGTAGTCCATCTCAGCCAGAAGGAGCTGGTCTTCCCTTCCTAGTAGTCTTTGATTTTACATTTCTACATTTTCCTTTGAGGTACTTAGTCTCACAACTCAGCTTTCCTATGGTAAGGTATCTTCTCTATACACTGAAAGCATCTATGGCCTAATTTGTCCAGAAGTGACACTTGATATGGGAACTGTAGAGTGACCTAGGAACTAGTCATTTTGAATGATAGAAAAACACATTGGCTTAACATTTCCCAATTATTCCTCAATTTACTGGATAGACTTGCTAATTCCACAGAATATTCTGTGGGAAATGGTCACTTAAGTAATATTTAGTTTCCTTTTTTGAATAGCTCCAGGCAGAGCTGATTCAGCTAGCACCAACCCGTATGGTTAAGGCCCTAAGAATGTTGAAATACAGTCATTCCAGTTGGTTAACAGTATAACAATAGCTCTTACCAGCAGCAAAATTAATATTATTGAAATGTCACATGGTACCCCATTAATATGTACAATTTTTATGTTTTAGATTGCCAGATAAAATAAATTTAAATTTTAAACTAAAGTGAATAATATCAATTCAGTTCAAAGAGATTGTTATAGAAGTTGCACATGCTACAATTCTAATATATTTTTCTGGTTTAAGCATTTTGGGAGGAGAGTTAAGGACTCTGCCAAAATAGCCTGTCACAGGTGCTAGAGAATTCTCTTCAGGCTTAAAATTATTGGGTAGATATGGATAGGCACAGAGCAAAGCTGAAGGCCTTTCTGGTAAGTCCCCAAAACAATATCTAACATTGTCAAAGGGGATGAAAGAGGCTTTAAACTCAAGTACTGTGCTTAATTTTCCATTGCTGTAAGACAAATCCTGACAGAACAACTTAAAGAGAAGATAGATTTATTTTAGCTCACAATTTCAGAGGATTCAGTCCAGCATGGTAAGGAAGATGTGGTAGAGCAAAGCCACTCACGTCATCATGGCCAAGAAGTAGAGAAAGATAGAATGCCTGTGCTAACAGGTTTTCTCCTTTTTTCCTTTATTCGATCAGGTTACCCATCCTGTAGGGTGGTCCAGTCCACATTCAGTGAAGGTCTTCCCCCATTAGTCAATCCTCTCTGGAAACACCCTCACAGACACACCCAGAGGTGTGCCTTACCACCTAGATGGTGCTTCTTAATCCAATCAAGTTTTGACAACAAAGATTAACCACCATAGGCAACAAATTGGGTGCTGCTGGGATAGTAGCACCTTATTTTGTGGCAGTATAACTGGGAGACACAGGGAGCAGGTGTAGAGAAGGAAGTGCAGTTCTAGAGCATGGGACTGGAGGCCAGCAGAAAGCAGGTCTTTCCTGGCCGAAAAAATTACCTCCCCCTCTCCTGCAGCAGATATCTTGGTTCATCCGTGTTTCTCCATATAAGAGAATTTATATGAGACACAGAAATTATAGCGTATAGTATAGAATAACTTTTGGGCTGGAGTTTAGCTCAGTTGGTAGAGTGCTGCTCTGTGCTGAGACCCTGGGTTGGATCCCCAACACCACAAAAGATGGGAGAAGAACCTGGCAGCCCACTCCCCAAACAATCAGCCATTGAAAACTCTTTGAATGTCAGAGAAGCACTGACAATAGTGTCAGGCATGGCATAGTGTTGGGGAGTGTTTTTTTTCCATTGTACATAAGGTTGCTATGAATTGGACCCAGTTGGAGGGTACCTTACAACAACAACTACGAATAAGTTTATTAATGATAGGGAATATGGACGTAGATTATAAAGGCAATACACCTTCCAGACATGAAGGAGGCAGTAGTAAAGGGCTACTGCTGCCTTGAGCTAAGGTGTGGTATGATCTTTATAATGGGTGTTGAGCCTTCAGGGGAAGAAAAGAAATGTTTACCCCTGAGGCCTGTGCCTGGAATGGGTTAGTGGATTCCCAGTGTCTTTAAGGACTAGGCTCAGAGGCAGGTATTACAAAAGGTTATAGAAATCCAGGCTGCTACTGGTCTTGATAAGGGAGCAGAATCCATTGAACAATGTCTTTTCCAACTGCTTGGAGTGATGTACATCTCACGGTCTTATCATTCTTTCAGGAGGAATGTAGAATTGAGGAGTGATTTTAATTCTGTTTCTTTTCAGCAAGTATGCTGTTTGTAAGGGTGAGATCTATCAGGGAAGCATGAACCACCAGACCAGGCTGACTATGTTGTTGTTGTTAGGTGCTGTCAAATCGTATCTGATTCATAGCGACCCCTTATATAGGGTTTTCAATGGCTGATTGTTTTGGGATTGCTTTGGAAGTAGATCGACACTTCTCCCATTTTTGTGGTGCTGGGAATCAAACTTGGGACCTCGGGGACTGCAGAGCGGCTCTGATTATGGAGCCCTCTATTCCCTTTTTTCTTGACTATTTCCCTCTAACAGCAGCAGTCCCTCAGATGGTGTGGAAAGCTTGTCTGGCCCTTATCTATGGGTGCAGGTGGTCATCCTTGAGCACTGTGGAGAGGATTGTAGGAAGAGAATCTACCTAGGACCTACCACCTCACCCACCCAGGACTGAGGATTGAACCCAGGGTCTTACACATGCTACACAACATTTTTACCCCTGAGCTCCATCCTCAGTCTACATGTTGTTGTTATTAGGTGCCATGGAGTCGGTGTCTGACTCATAGTCACCCTACATACAACAGGTGAAACACTACTGTCATGCTTCTCTGCTATTCAAAGGGTTTTCAATGGCTGATTGTTTTGGGGGAGGGGAATGTGCTGCCAGGTCCTTCTCCCATGCCTACAGCACTTGGTGTTCCCAGGCAATCTCCCATTCATGTTCTAACCAAGCCCTATCCTGCTTAGCTTCCGAGATCTGATGGGATTGGATGCCACAGTGGTATGGCTGCAGTACCTCAGTCTACAAAGGACCTCTTTAACAGGCAGATGAGCTCTCTAATATGTAACCACACAAGCTTCCCTCTGGGAAGCAATGATTAGCTGTTCACCAATGATAATTGCTGGGTGGAGGAGCCTTTTTCCCCGTCCCTGCTCTCATAGCTCCTTCCTGAGGCAAATGGAACCCCTTATCCAGAACTTTCTGTCTCTGGGAAGGCCTAAGGCACTTGGCCAGCCTGTCAGTAATTGCTATTTGCAGTTTTCTTCTCTTTGCTCCTCCTTTTTACTTTCCCTTCTGTTTCATCACACTTAATAGCAGAGCTTCATCTCTATAGGCAGAAACCTGCTTGACCCACACATCTCCTGCAGCCATCATCTCCCACTGTGAGGTGGACAGAAGTCTTGGGCTTTGGGGAACCAGCATGACCAATCCTCCACTTCCTCCCCTCTTCCCCTTCTCTTCTCCTCTTACCCTGGGGCTTACATATCCCAGGCCAGGTTCCTGTGGACAACTAGCCCCAGGAAGCCCTCTCCAGGATGATGAAGTGTTGGGAGCATGGCAAGGAAGGGGTGAAGGTTCAGAGAGTGGTGAGGAGCTTTGGGAGCTGAGATGAGAGACAGCTACCCATCACGCAATCCCAGATCAACTTGTTGGGATTGATTCACTGAAAAATTAGTGAAGCAATTTTGATATTGGGGTACCTATGTCAAATCAGATCTCAGACAGGAGTAGAGACAGTCATATGAAAGAAAAGGCCACATAAACAACTTCTATAAATCAACAAGTGATTTGGAAGTTATTTGAAAGATTTGATGAATTATACTACAATTTAATCACTTGGGAAACTAGTTTTATAAAATATATATATATATATATATATATATATATATATATATATATATATATATTAGTTTTTTGTAGAGAGTAAAAAGAAACATGGTTTAAAATTCTTAAATCTACTTATCAATTTATAATACTTTGCTAGTTATTAAACAGTTTTAATACCATCCTTATTAAAAATTTAAGTTCTCAAAGAAAACGTTTTGCTTCTGGTATACCAGAAAATTCGAAGCTTCACCAAACCACATGAAGCCAATCATGAGACATTTTCAAGATCCAGGTTTTAAAGCAGTAGCTCTTTGTTGTGATATAGTCATAAAAAATAAGTAATATCCTAATTTTCTTTTTTCTTTCTCCCTTTGCCTTTGGTCCTTGTGAAAGGCTCTATGAAAGATTGTGTGTTGTGTTGATGAAGGAATGTGCAATGAGTTCCTTTCAGAGAGGTTTCTGCGACTTGCTATACTAAACCCCAGGATTATTATCTGCAGGAGGTATGTAAGAGCAGATTCAGGCCACAGAGGTTACTCTGGGATTTCCACAGGCTCCACCCACAAGCCTCAGTGTGGTCTAGATGTTCCCTATTTCAATTCTCAGAGGACTGGAGTTTTACAAATCCTGACACTCTCCTTCTAGAGTATCTTTGTAGTCATCTCTGCAAATTTGAGCAGCAAATCTCCCTGCTGTTAGCTAGCTATTTTGAAGTATTTGACTCCATTTGTCTCTCTCCCTTTGGCACTGGTGTTGATATAAGATCCCTTAACCCACCATCATAGCTGTGTAACACCACATCTTTGGACACATTTCTCTGACTCTTTCTAAGACACTCATTGGACACTCAATGATTGTTGAACATTTCATTATTGCAACTTAATTTATGTTCTCCAAAACTCTGAAAAATGCTTCATTTATCTGTTTTTGCTCATTTTGGATAATTAACATATTTATGCAATAAAATTAAACTTTTGTTGAATATAAAATAAAATAAGCATATATTTCCTATTCCTGTGGTTATTTTTCAAAGATAAATATTAAGCAAAATCTATAATTTATTGTTGTTAT
>VMDO01003766.1:111841-137085 GCA_007922755.1 Pedetes capensis
AAACACTATTGTCAGTGCTTCTCTGCTGTTCATAGGGTTTTCAATGGCAGATTGATTTTTGGGAGGGGGTTGCCAGGTCCTTCTCCCAAGCCTACAGCTTCTGGTGTTCCCAGGCGGTCTCCCATCCAGGTACTAACCAGGCCTGACCCTGCTTAGCTTCCGAGATCTGACGGGATCGGATGCCACAGGGCTACAGCTGTAGGCATAATTTATATATGTTATATATTTATTTTTACTGTTTAGTATAATATTTTAGTCTTCTTGTAAGGTGATTTTCTGTAATTGATGTTTTCCCGTTAGCTGTGTTCCCAGCTAGTTTATCTATAGTCGTTGTTCCTCAGAGCCCCTCTTATAAGGTTAAATGATTTCAAGTGTGGTTTAGGGTATTTTGAAATATTTGTTTCTCTCCTTCCACTGAACTGCCATTTCAGTTTATCCTATGATGGTTTCTTGGAACATGCTAGCAGACACATAATCTTTGTACATGTCCAATAGGATGAATTCAATTTTGTTAATTTCAGTTCAATTTGATTATAGCATATTGAATTGTTTCAAAACAGACAGATCTGTGTTTGAGCATCTTGGTTTTGGTGATATATTTTTAACTGGTTTTATGACCATAGGGAAAGTCATGTAACCAATCTGAGTCTCAATGGCAAGATTAGCAACTATTCAGGACTGTTGGTTGATGCTAAATGATGCACTATATATGGCTCCTGGCACATAGTAGACAGTGAGTGTAAATTAATGGTGACTTTGTTTTCTTGATTACTGATAAAGATACTATGTGTATGACAACAATTAAACCACTCAAGGAGCTTTGGCAGACTCAAATCTCATAGTTGCAAATGACACTAATACATTAAATATTATTTGGATCATCTCCAAGTAACTGACAATGCAATGCAATGTAAAGCAAAACAATTGCCAAGTGAAATCACAAATCATACACAAAATGCTCTCCTGGAAGTGATCTTAGAGGAATTGCTCTAAGATTGCACAAATCTATTGATACCATTTGTCAACCTTTGCTAGAACAGACTAAAATATGTCATGTGCATTTTTTGATGGAAGGACTATGTGAGTCAGATCACAACAATATATGTCAATGTTGCCCTCAAAAAAATTGTCATTACATTGCCCCAAGGTTTACTTAACTTCCAGTATACTCCAACCTAACATGAATGTTAGGTCCATAAACCAATTTCTCCAGGACCTAAGAGTGTCTGGAGGGGCTGGTATTTAGCCTAGTTGGTAGAGTGCCACTCCGTGCATGCTGAAGCCCTAGGTTCTATCCCCAGCATCACAAAAATGGGAGCAGGACCTGGCAACCAACTCCTGAAACAATCCACCAAAAAAATCAACCACAGAAAACCCTATGAAGGTCTCTGTGAATTGGAAGCATACTTAATAACAACAAATTAGGATTTTGTGTCTGAGGTTTAGCTCAGTTTGTAGAGTGCTGCTGTGCAGTCTCTGAGGACCCAGGTTCAAACCCCAGCACTGCAAAACCAGGAAATGGATGTGGCAATCCACTTGCGAAGCAATCCCAAATAATCAGCCATTGAAAACCCTATGAGGGTCTCTGAGTCAGACCCAACAGCTAACAACAGCAACAATACTGTCTGGATTAATCGCACTCAAAGTTTTGAGCTAAGAGAACAAAAGGAATATCAGCAGTTAAAAACAAACATAAGTCTTTCTGGACCAGCAAACTTGATATCAGTATTATTCAGTCCCTCTATTTTAAAAGACATTTTTATTCACATAAATTCACATAACATATTTTAAACATTTTAAAATTTAAAACTCATTGGTTTTTATTATATTGTCAAAATTGTGCAACCATCATCACTGTTTAATTCTGTAATATTTTCATCACCCCCCAAAAAAGAAACCTCTGTTTTAAAGTAAACATATTCCTGGAGGATAATTCATTAATTCAACATTAGTATTTGTGTATTTTCAGATTATTTTTTCATTCCAAAGGACAATAGAAACTTTAATGCACTAGGAAAAGTGAACACTTGAAACAGGAAGAGAATATGGAACCCCACATGAATCATTTATTATTTGGGGTAGTTGTGGTAGCCCACCTCAAAGGTGGCCTGCAATGGTCTCTGCCTTCTGAGTGTCACACACTGTGCAGCTCCACCTAGATTATGTCAGGGTGGGCCTGCGTGACCAGTACAATGCTGCAGATGTGATGCAATGCCACTTCTGAGGCTAGGTTATAAAGGATGCCATTGTTTCGCCATGTCTCTTCTGTCATCTCACTCCCTCTCTGTGGGGGAAGCCAGCTACCATGTCCTGAAGACACTCAGTCAGCCCAGAGAGTGGCCCACACAGTAAGGACCTGAGGCTTCCTGCCCTTCAGTGAGGACCTGAAGCTTCCTTCCAACCATTCTGTGAGTGTGCCATCTTGGAAGCAGATTCTCCAGCCCTATCAAGCTTCAGATGACTGCAGCCTTGGCCAGCCCCTTACTGACAGCATCCTGAGAAACCATGAGACACAGCCACCAAGCTCAGTGGCTCCTGGATTACTGACCCTTAGAAACTATGTTGTGGTTGTCAGGTGCCATGGCATGGGGTCTGACACATAGCGACCTTTGGAGGGTTTTCAATAGTTTATTTTTTTGGGATTGTTTTGGGAGTGGACTGCCACATCCTTCTCCCATTTTATGGTACAGGGGATCAAAGCCAGGTCTTCAGAAAGGGCAGAGCAGCACTCTACCAACTGAGCTAAACCCCAGCCCCTTAGAAATTATATGCAATAATAAAGGGTTGGAGTTTTGGACAACTATTTTTGAGATAATGTGTTACAGAATAATGAATAACATATAGGAGTGCAGGAAGAATAGCTCAGCAAAGCTGTCAGCTTGAGAAGAGGAAGTACATCTGACACTCAGGGCAAAGCATTGAAGCTCATGGATATATAATCAATGCACAAACCCTTTAACTGTCAACAACATTGAGTGAGTAGACTGCTATATAGTCCTATATTTTATGGAGTACTCTAACAACTCTCTGTCACTATGATCTTCTGTTGCCATTATTTTCTTTTAATCAAGACAATCCTTGTTTAAATTAAGCCAATACTGTATCAGAACAGAAAATATAGAAGCCGATATGGTATAATTTTCCCTGGGCCCCAAGGCTAGAAAGGGACTCTGATCTCCTGAATTGCCACGGGGATGGGCTGAGAGAAGGCCGACATAAATACTTTTTGAAGAAACTTTCAATTTTTCTGTTTGTTTTTATTGGATTAATTGGAAGAGATAAAATAAACAAAAAAACTAATTTAAGTGCAAATAAAATGGCACAAAAAAAAAAACACAACAAACCAAACCAAACCAAAACAAAAAAAACCCCAACCCATTAAAATAAGTCAGGGGCCAAGGGAGGAAGAGTTTGAAAGTGTTAAACCAGATATTAATATCTTCACCATCTCCTATTCTCCTGGAAAAGAACTGGTTTCTCCTCTGCTTAAACATTTATTCAGACCCTTTATTATTTGAGTTGCTTAAACCACTCTACAATGTTTTCTCTTGGCACCAAAATATGTTTACATAATTCAAACTTCCAGTCTGTTCAGATCTTGTTAAAACTTGCTATGCTTTGCTAACTCCTAGTGAAGTAAGTGCTGTTTTTAGAGTTTGGGCCACAGACTTAATCCACTTTTGACGAGATGTTTGGCTGATACCATCAATTTCTTGTCACCTAGTCAACCAGTTACTGGTGATAGAGTTAATTTTCCTTTTTTATAGGAATATGATCCCAAACTGTTTAATGATTGTAGTTCTAGCTGTCTTGGATTTGCAGTAGCTTTTATATGGCAATTGTAAGAAGAAACCAGATGCTGTCCAGCTACTAACATCAACAGTTGGGAGTCCATGGAGCTTGTCTCGTGTTTCATCAAATAAAAATACAACACATATGCATTTTGTTAATTGGGCATGAAGGGCAGATGTAAGATTCATGGGCCATTGGTTTATAAAACATGCCAAAAAATAATCAAGATGCTGTTCTGGGGCTCTGTGAATCAGGTGTGCAGACAATGTGATGGTGTTTTCAAGACTGGCCTTTCTGCAGTACTATCTTCTTTTGTTTCTATTGATCTTTACAACTGTCTTTGGTAAGCCCTCTTATTAATTTCTGAAAAAACATTGTTGCTTACATTTTGAACTATTTCAATTGTAAAGAAAGTTCCAGAAAAAAATATAACAGATATCTGTTGATAGAACATTGAGATGGAACAAATGTTCAAATTTGAATTCTGGTTTTTGGAGAGAAAAAGTATTTATCATCCTATGGTGAATGTGTCCTAGGGTTAATACCAATGGTATACCCTTGAGCCACAGACACTATGACTGGTTTCTAATCAATAGAAGGTAGCAAATATTATGGGATGTCACTCCTTTGATTAGTTTACTTTAGGTTAAGGGATTTTTATAGCTATAATTAAAGTTCCTAGCCAGTGGCATTTAAGCTTACCAAATGGGAGATTGTGTTGGTGGAGACTAAGCTAATCAGGGAACTTTTTAAACAAGGTTCTGGAGATCAGAGACTTACAATAAAAGAGAATCTCTTCCCTCACTGCTAGCTTTGGGAAAATAAGCAACTATGAATTCCACAGCTGTAAGGAAATGCATTCTGCCAACAATCTGAAGGAGCTTGGAAGCAGATCTTTCCCCACTCAAGCTTCCAAATGAGAACACAATTTGATTGACGCTTAGACCAGGGGGGTCCAAACTTTTGGCTTCCCTTGGCCACATCAAATAAAGAGGAATTATTTGGTACAGCACATAAACTATATAATATAGTTAGTACGTATACACAGTAAAACATCCTTGATTTTTTTATATTTTTAATTATAAAGTTTAGAGAAATAAGACCAATATAAAACTAGTGGGACATTGGACTTTGTTTTTGTAAAACTAATCTATCAATGTTTAGTTTGATAGAAGTGGTCACAATTCTTAGTGAATTCTCAGATAAATTTTGCTGTGGTCAATTTGTGGCATCTAGAACTGGATCAAATTAGATTTTCAAAAATATTTGCAGCGATTGCTGCATTTTGCTTCCATGTTGCCAAAAGTTCATGTAATCTCGGATGCACCCTTAAGTGGAGTTTATATCTACCAGGGACTGACAGAGATTCAGGACACCTTCACGGAGGAAATGCCATTAAATGCAGCTTAGAAGAAATGTGGATGGGATATAGGCAGAACTGGAGTGGTAACGAACTACAATAAAACACCCAATATTCCAGCTGTGCATGACTGTGGGACCATGGAAGAGTCAGTTGGTATAGATAGGTTGGAAAGTAAAGTGAGGATCTGATCAGGGACCCTGTTGAATGGCTTATAATTTTGAAATCAGAGAGTAAAAAAATAAAATTCTGAAGATATTAAAATGTATTTTTCATTAAATCGTACCCTCACATCTGTTTTCCCTAATGTACCTGCTGAGTCTCTTTATGTTAGTCACATGCACAGTCCCTGAGGCCTCCCTGCTCCACCCTTGGGCAACTCTTTCACTAACCCTCTGTGTGACAAATGCTATCCCACAGACAAAAGCAATTGCAATTCACTATTAGACAGAGGTTTCAATTTCTGTTCTTTCTTTTCTTTTTTTCTTTTTTCTTTTTCTTTTCTCTTTTTTGCATTATAAACAAGCCATTTGATTACTATCACTATAGAGATCAACCAGATATAGGCTATTGTTTTTGTGTTTTATTTGTTTGTTTCTTTGTTTCTCTTTAGACTGAGTCAAATAGGTCCCTAAATATAACCCAGAAAAGGCAAGGAAGTACATCACAGCCTTCTTTTGTAGGCATTCCTTATGAGTCCAGATAATAGTTTTGGCCACATTTATTTAAAAGAAAAATGGATGAAATACAATTCCTTGATAAGGTTTTGTTTTGAACAGGATGTACATTCCTTATTTTCTGCCTAAATCATAACTACTCTTCTTTTCAACATAGGATTTGGTTGTACTAAAATATATTTGATTTATATTTACCCATACTTCTCATCTTCTCTCATTCCCTCATCTAATTCCCACATCTTAAAGTGTGTTTCATCTATATGTTTTTTTCCAGCTGTCACATGATCATTAACTTAAGATGTTTTGATATTATTATGTTTCATTCCCACCAGCAATGAATAAGTGTTCCTATTGCTCCATATTCTTGCCAGCATTTGGTGTTTGTGTTCTGAATTTTGGACATTCTAATGGTTGTGAAGTAGTGGTAGTTTTTAATACTTCCTCTCAAAAGACTTTTTGATTGCGGTTTTTATTAAAAAGTTGTTATTCCTATTTGCAAAAAGGGAAATGGATCTCTGAGAAGTTAATTGACTTCTAACAGTGCAGATGTGATGGGGGTTCTAATGAGATACAAATTTTATAATTCTATTTTCTGTATTTATTGTTATTCAAATCATGATTAACAAATGATACTTGAAATGCTATTTTTCATTAAGAGAAGTTGTATCTTTGTTAATGAATTAAATGAGGCATTTTTAAAGATTCCTATCAATTCGCTACAATTTTTCCCAAGTAACTACTCCAGATGGCACATTGGAGACCAGAACACAGGATATTAAGTGTTTTCAGGATGTGATACCATCTATAATAATACTCTCTTTTAGATAACATGGTCAACCTTTTTCTTCTTAATACCATGTAATTAACCAAGATGAGAGCTGCCAGTAGGAAAATTCCTATTTCCCATTTAGAATTAGGACTGTTTTTATATAGACTTTGGCACCTGCAAAGCTTGAGCAGAAACACATCCCACACTAGTGAGCAATTTGGCCTTGTTGGTAAATAAAGCACATATACTTCTAATCAGTTTCATTTAAAATTAAACACAGATTATCTTCCAAGAACATTTAAAGGCATTATTTTGGCAGAATAGCTTCACAAGCTGAATCAGTGACATTTTATGATACAGCTCCAGGTGGTACAAAATAAACATTTAGACCCAGATACTTTCCTTTCCTGTTTTGCTTTATGTTTTGTTTTGTTTCTTTCTTTGATCCCTGTCCTAAGATCTCATTTGAGTGTAGGGTTCTTCTTAAAAACTAATATTATACCACATTGTGGTATACAGGATGGTCCTGTTGTTGTCTCCAGTGGTACCTATGTATGAACTGGCTAATACTGTCCCACTATAGCCAGAGTTGCAAAACATCTTCTTAGACTAACACAAGCAAAACTTCCTTAATACTTTTATTTCCATTTAATCCAAGACTCTTAACATAATGCCCCGAAAAAAATGGAGAAGGGATTTATTATTGTGAGTGATCAAAAATGAAGGAAATGGAACCCTCAAGGCCTCCCCTAGTCTCCCATCCTTGGCCACCAGAGGCACACACAGAGTTGGCAGAGGACCAGTGGCAGATGGGATGTTAATAACCACTCTTGGAACGCAACTTGGCTGTGTTCATGCCCTGTTCTCAGTTTCTTGGCTGCTTGCATTGGTGGAAGTCATTAGGACTGAACTGGGTTGAAAAGTGTTCTGTGAATAAGCAATGGACAGTGGCAGGAACTTAGTAGGTGAGCGTGATGGATGTTTTAGGAACTTTCCCTCCCATTCTGGGATGAAAGTAAACAGTGAAATCTCTGATGTGGTTAAATTTAGTCCATATTCCCACCCTAGTAACACCTGCTGGATTAAAAAAAAAATCTTATCTAGATAAAAATGCACCATCTCTCAGACCATCGCCCTCCACCTGTGCCCACTTTCTCCCTAAGATAGTATAGTTGGTAACGGAAGTTAAGGGGTGGCAGTGGCTGCAACAATGGGCTTAAACATATAAAAGGTTGTATGTCTGCCACAGAATTGGAGAGTGTTTCACTCTGTTGTACATAGGGTCGCTATGAGTCAGACCTAACCCCACAGCACCTAACAACAATGCAACCTCTAGAGTTTGGTGAGGAAGGGGTACTCTGGTCTCAGATTGGATTGGGAGTGTGATCTGCAGCATCTGATGGCCTCTAAGGAGAAGTCAGTTGATCAACTGCTTCCAAATGTACTGTTTTGGGATAATGAACTCCTATACCATTTTCAGGGTCAATGTTTCTAGGAAGTACTTGTCAACTCACCTAAGCCGGCTTAGAATCTCCTCACTGTCCCCTTAGTCTGCTGACCCCTTAGTCTCTGGCTTACTCTTACTGTGATGGCCTGGCCAAATAGTCTACCCTTAGTGTCCTCTGATGGTCACTTTACCTTAGCCTAGCAGCCCCTTGGCAGCCCACTGGCCCTAACAGTGACCTTATCCTGTGGGGAAGGAGAACAGCCTAGGAAGCTGAACTTCAAGGCATTGCTCTATGTGACCATGATCCACTACTTCCTGTTTGGCATGTGGCTCTTCCCTGAGATCTAAATAAACAAAACAAGGTAAGAGTCCATGAACTCAACTTACATAACCAATTTCAGAGGGACAAACCATGGAACTTCTATCTGGCCATCCTATTCTCCTCTCTTATCCCCATTCCTTTACATAATTCCTTCAAGGATGGCAAAAGGTAGTTTCCCCCCAATTCTTCTATTCTATTTGCCCCTTACATAAAGCCTGTAGTTTAACTTACCACACAATTGAAAAAGATAAATCTTTTCTGTGTCAAAAGCCCTGCTTGAAAGGCTTTTGTTTGCTTCATTTGAACCACATTTCTAATGTTTCTCAAAGTTCTAAATGTTTTGTTTCATTTAAACTAAATCTGAGTTTAAACTAAACCATAGTTTAAATGACAGAAACTGAATATTAATTGTCATTTTGTTGTTAATTTTGTTTTGTTGTCCTTTTATAGAAATCTTAATCTCCCTTCCTCAGGCAGATGGAAGCCTTGAATGTACTCAGATCAAGGCCATGTGTTTGGAAAGTCAGAAGTTAAAAAAAAAAGAATGTAATTGTCCAATTATTTCTTCCATTATACATATTCTATCCCAAGTCATTATAGAAAATTAGCAAAATAAGTAAAATTTTATGCTATGCTATATATGAGAGAATAAAGTTTTACTTAGATTTCAAAGTGTATCAGGCTGGCTCCAGATCTACCTTCTTTCCTGCATTCAGTAGTGTCCAGTGGAAAGATGAAAGTTTACTTGTTAGTCAAGAGCCAAGTGTGGAGACCAGTAAGGAGCCACGTATATGGCATCATCCATACTGTTTAAGTTGAAAACAGAGGAGAATGGTGATAAATGTGGCTCCCATCATGTCTGTGCCAGGGCTACTCCCAACCATTCAAATATATTCAGGAAAGGACTGCTCTAAAAGTGTGCTATTCACTGAGAAGATCCTCCATACCTGATTGCTTGTTTGATAGTAAGAACAGACTCCACAGATACTTTCATTAAAATGGAGCAGGCATTAAGCACATTCTCTGGATTCTTCCTATCATCTGGGGAGCTCATGAATCATTCCATGATCTTGTGAACAGGGGGAGAGCATTTTCTGTTATTTTGACTCCTGAATTGCATGCTGGCTACCAAGTCTCCACATTTTAGATCTCAGACAAATGTCATCTGATTTGAGGTCAGAGAACTTAAAGCTTAATTGGCTATTTTCTTTCTTTTCCCTTTCTTTTCTTTTCCTTCCTTCCTTTCTTTCTTTCTTTCTTTCTTTCTTTCTTTCTTTCTTTCTTTCTTCCTTCCTTTCTTTCTTTTGTGGTACTGGCAGGGAAGGTGAACCTAGGGCTTCACAAATGCTTTTTACCAGCGTTCAACAACTGAGCCGTACCTCTAGCTTATTTTTTACTCAGTATTTTGAGACAGAGTCTCTTGACACTATACAGGCTGTTTTTGGCCTTGAACTCATGATCCTCCTGCCTCTGCCTCCCCAGTCACTGAGATTAAAGGTGTGTGCCACTGCTCCCAGCTATGGTTATTATCTGGATAACTAAATTGTACAGCCCTCTGCATAGATGCTTATAAATACTTTGCTGTGTTTTCCGTTGCAGAGTATAATTCAATGTAAATTTTATTTTCCCTATTATTTTCACTTGATTTTATAAAGAATATGACAAATGAACAAGTCTGCTGGAAGAATGAGTTTCCATCCCTGGGCAGTTTTCACGTGTGGGTGTCTTCTGTTTGGTTGTGGTAGAACCTCAGGAGGTTGTGAAGGGCTTCCTCAGTGGCGGTGATTTAGCACAAGTTGTCAGAGCCCAGGCTGGGGAAGGAGGATGACCATGCACGTCAGCAGCCACCTGGGGGAGGCAGAGACCTGAGAGAGAGAGAGAGAGTCCATGACAGAGGTAGAGGTGGCAGCTCACCTTTAGTGTGCTGGACCCCAGTATGGTAAGAAAACCAACCTTGTGGGTGAGTGGGTGGTGGCAGCAATCTGAGATAATTTACCTGTGGGAAAATAATCAAGGAAGCAAAGAGATTAAGGTAATAAGAAATAGATTTCTCAGTATTGGAAAAGGAGAGAAATTTAAATGAATTCAGTGGTATTGTATTGGAATTGGTAGTGTCGGAGTGTGAGAATGTGAATATAAGGTTTTCCATACGCAATTATCCCTCGGTACCTGTGGGGCATACTGGGCCTACGATCCTCCCTCTTCTGATTTCAAAATCCAAGGATGCTCAAGTTCCTTATGTAAATGGAATAGTATTTGCATATAAACTATGCATGTCCTCTCATCTACTTTTTTCTTTATTCATTTATTTACTTAGCTTTTCTTGGGACAGGGTCTTGCTATGTAGCCCAGGTTGGCCTTAAACTTGCAATCCTCCTACCTCAGCCTCCCCAGGGCTGTGCCACTCATGTGCTTTAAATCATCTCCTGGCTACTTACCATTCCTGATGTAATGTAAGTACTATGTAAATAGTTGTTGCATTATATTGACAAGCAAAAACCTTTATGTATACGTTCAGTACAGACACAACCACCATAGGCCTAACTACATTGTGTGCAAAGGAGACAAGAGGCAAACAATGCTAAAACATGTGCTAGAGAGATAGTGAGAATTTGTGAAATGGGAGGAGGCTATGGCAGGGTGTGCCCACACATTACTTCATTCGAGGGGATTCAGCATAGTCCTCAGTATATGCCCAATTCAGGTTTTGATTTGGGGAAATTTCTGGAATTTTTAAGAGAATATTTTTGATCTGTGGTTTGTTGAAAAAGTAGATGCAGAACCCATGGATATAGAGGACCAACTATATAAAGAGGTATATATAAATAGATAATCATATATTCTTCCCAACTCTGTCCAGTGACATAGACTGGGTGAAGTGAAGCCCCAATATCAATGAACAAAACATCTAACATGAAGATTTAGTTTTTGCACATTAAAGAAAGAAATTGCAGAAGATACTAAAAGGTGGAAGGAACTCCCCTGCTCATGGATTGGGAGAAGCAATATTGTAAAAATGGCTGTACTACCAAAATCAATCTATAGATTTAGTGTAATCTCCAATAAAATTCCAATGACAGACTTTACAGAAATAGATAAAATGATCCAAAAATTCATGTGGAAACACAAAAGACCAGGTATAGCAAAAACACATTTAAGCTGTAAAACTAGTGCAGGTAGAATCACAATCCCTGACTTTAAACTATACAACAGGGCTATAGTAGCAAAGATAGCTTGGTACTGGACCAAAAAATAGGCTGGAAGACCAGTGGGACAGAACAGAGGACCCAGAGATACATCAATGCATCTATAGCTGCCTGATTTTCAACAATGGGGCAAATCAGGTAAATTGGAGAAAGGATAGATTTTTCAATAAATTGTGCTGGGAAACTTGGATATCCACTTGCAGAAAAATGAAAACAGACCCACATCTCTCATTACACACAAGAGTTAACTCAAAATGGATAAAAGACCTCAACATAAAACCAGAAGCTTTAAAATTACTAGAAGAAAAGATATGCAATATACTATAACATACAAGCATAGGAAAGCCTTTCCTTAATAAGACTCTAATTGCTCAGGAAATCACAACAAGAATAGATAAGTGGGATTACATGAAATTATAAAGCTTCTATGTAGCAAAGGAAACAATCAACAGAGTCAAGGAAGTCCCCATGGAATAGGAGAAAATCTTTACATCCTACAATTGGACGGAGGACTAATTTCCAGAAGTTACAAAGAACTCAAGAAAGCAATTCCCAAGACAACAAATAACACAATATACAAGTGGGCAAAGGAACTGAACAGACAGTTCTCAAATGAGAAGCTTGTAAGGTCATGAAACACATGAAAAAATGCTCAATTTCCCTAGCCATTAGGGAAATACAAATCAAAACAACTCTGAGATTCCACCTTATTTCAGTAAGAATGGCCAAGATCAGTAAAACAAATAACAACAAATGCTGGTGAGGTTGTGGAGAAAAAGGAATCCTCTTACACTGCTGGTGGGGGTGTAAATTGGTTCAAACACTTTGGAAATCAATGTGGAGTTACCTCAGAAAACTAAATACAGAATTGCCAGCTATACCACTATTGGGAATATACCCAAAGGGAGACGAGTCATCATACCACAGAGACATCTGCATCTCTATGTTCAATGCAGCACTATTCACAAAAGCAAGGATATGGAATCAACCAAAGTGCCCATCAATAGAAGAATGGATAAAAAAATTATGGTACATATACACAATGGAATACTACTTAGCAATTAAAAAAAAATGAAATAATGTTATTTACAGCAAAATGAATGGAATTGGAGAAAATTATTTTAAATGGATGAACATAAGCCCAAAAAAAAAGAAACACCATATGTTCTCACTCATATATGGGAACTGAATCAAACTTAGAGGAAAGAAAAAATCCTATACATAAATTGAAACATAATAAAAAGCTCAATTAAACTTAACATAGAACAGACAATTTAAGGAGTGGAAAGAAGGAGGGAAGGATCTACCAAAGGGAAGTGAGGATGGGAGAAGATGGGAGGGGGAGGAAGGTCAATGAAGAGGAAGGAAGACGGGAGAGGTCAGCCTCAATGTAAACAGCACAACTTTATAAGTACGGTGGGAAAAAAGGGAGAAGAGAGAAAAAAACTATAAGAATAGCTAAAATAAAACTAAAAATAATAATAGCGATAATACCAAATCCAGGCAATAATGTAAATGGACTATATCACTCATGTTATATTGCTGAGACTGTAAAAAGGTAGATCACTATAGAAAAACGTTTGGACTTAAATCAAAATCGGGATGCACATATATAGATTAATGTTCTCACAAAAAGTCATAGAAGTAGAAAGGAGATCATTGGTGGGGGGTAGGGATGGGGAGGAGGGTCATGAGAGGGTAAGGGGGAAGTTATGTGGGCAATGTATAATGAAATGCATATATGGAAATGTCACAATGAAATACATGTCAGAATGAAACTCATTAAGTTATACATTAAAAATTTTCAATAAAAAAGAAAACATAATGTAAAAAAAGCTTTAATTTTTGCAATACAATACACAGAGAGAGAGAGAGAGAGAGAGAGAGAGAGAGAGAGAGAGCGACATCAGTCAGAAACTGAGCAAGTACTCAAAGAAGAAAGGTGGCATGTCAAAGGGACCATCTTGAAGAGACCCCTATTGGCTAAATCAGGGACAATTTGCATTTCAAAAAATAATAATAGTGGATTATAAGCTACTGAATAAAATAGGAAACTATGAATCCATATTGATATAAATAAATTGCAAGTTGATGAGGAATGGGGTATTATCCTCAAAGTAACTCTGCACAGAATACTTAGTAATTACAAAGATAAAAAGACAATCTTTACATTGGAGAAGTCTGGAAGACATCAGACTTAGTGAAACAATCAAAGAGCAGCACCAGTTATTGGATAGATCATAACAACACAACATCAACATCTCTGATGTTTCTGCCAAAAACAGAATTGAAATCAAATCATGAGGAAACAAGACAATCCAAAATTGAAGAAAATTCTACAATAAAATCCTGCTATAATCTTCAAAAGTGGCAAAGTCATGAAAGTTAAGAGGCTCTAAGGGGCAATTTCAGAGTGGAAAATGAAGAGGTCAACAACGAAATCCAACACTGTGGCTCTGGTTGGGTCCCTTGATTATAAACTGTTGGGACCATTAAAAAGATGAGGCCTAACATTAGATCACAGGAGTATATCATGGTTAATGTTCTGATTTGGGTGTCTGTAATGTAGGCAAAAGCTCTTACTTGTACGAAATGCATTTTGTCATTATGGAGTGTTAATAATTTACTGTTCTTGATTCAGGAAAAAAGGATCTTTGTATTGCACTGATAACTTTTGTATGAAAAAAGAGCCCTTTAAATAATATATTACAAACAAATAAATATGTAAATAAATTAAAACAAAAGACATTTCATGTAAACTATGCCTATGGGCCTGGCATATTTATTTCTCTATTATGACAGATGATTAGACAAGGGTGTCCAACCATGCTAGTCTAATTTGAAGCAGAAAATTTTAGCTAATGTGAAGTGTTAGGTCAAATTTCTCTGAAAGATTATTATCACTATGACTTTTAAATTTTAAATAATGAATTTGTAGAAATTTGTGACAATAGTCCCAGTTAATAGAATCCTGTTCTGTGCTCTCTGAGGCCCTAGGTTCCATCCTCAGTACTGCAAAAAGGGGGAAGAGGATGTGGCAAACAATCCTGAAATAATCAGCCATTGAAAACTCTATGAATAGTGGAGAAGCACTGATGTAGTGCCAGGTGTGGCACAGTGTTGTACATCTGGTCGCTATGAGTTGGACCCAACTCTACAGCAACTAACAATAACAACAATAACAACAAAAAAACTATATTTTTAAACTTCACCTAGGTTCAACATTTGTTAATATTATATGATATTTGATTTTTTTCCTCTTTCTCTGTACATCTTTTTCTTTCCCAAGTGATTTGGTGATAAATCCCAGACATTACTTCCTTTTCCCCTTAAATATTTCTACCTCTACTCTTCAAAATAAGGATATTCCTAACACAATTATAGTCCAATGATCTAATTCAGGAAATGGAACATTCACATAATACTTTATCTAATACTGTGCTATATTTAAATTTTGCCAATTATCTCAACTTTTCTTTTTAGACAGGGTCTCACTATGAACTCAGGCTGGCCTTGAACTTGAGATCCTACTGCCTGGGCCTCCTGAGTGCTGGAATTACAGGCATGCATTACTATGCCTGGCTCAATTTTCTCCCAGCATTTCTTTTCCTGTTTCAGGGTTCAATTCAGCATGATCCAGCATCTAAGGTGTGAGCAGTTTCTCTGGCTTTCTTTGTCTTTCATAGTATTGACAGTTGCTTTGTAAAATGTTCTTCCTCTTGGTATGATGTTTCCCTCTGGATTAGTTTTCATTAATTCTCTCTTTCTTTGTGTGCCAGTTTTCCAACATGTTATTTTTCTGCCTTCTCAGGTTCAGCCAAATCCCAGAAATAGACACTTGCTTTAATGGATGGATTATTCATAACACAAGCTTCTTCTGATTTTTTGTTTTGTGAGTTTCTTAGATTTTTTTCTTTGTTGGAGGCACTCTGGATCAATATGTGAAGAATTTCAGTAACTTGTGCTTGCACAAAGACAACAAATCACCCAGTTAAGAAGAGCTATTTCAGTTTGAAATTAACTATTTACCATTGAGTAAACATTACAGGGCTGGGGTTTAGCTCAGTTAGTAGAGTGCTTGCTCTGCATGCTCTGAGGCCCTGGGTTCGATCTCCAGAAGGACCTGGCAGACCACTCCTGAAACAGTCATGCATAGAAAACTGTGAATAACAGAGGAGCACTGACATAGTGCTGGGCATGGCACAGTGTCAGTGTTTTGTTCTATCGTACATAGGGTTGCTATGAGTCCACCTGACTCTATGGCACCTAACAACAACAACAACAGCAGCAACAACAAGGTCTACAGCCATACCACTCTGCCATGTGATCTTTTCAGATCTCAGAAGCTAAGCAGGTTCGGGCCTGGTTAATACTTTGGTGGGTGGGAACCCGCCTGGGAATCTCTGGTGCTGTAGGCTGGGAGAAGGACCTCATGGCCCACTGTCAAAAAACAATCAGCCATTGAAAATCCTATGAATAGCAGAGAAGCACTGAAAACAGTGCTGGGCATGCACAGTGTTGGGGAGTGTTTCATCTTTTGTACATTGGGCCACTATGAGTTGGACCCGACTCTACAGCACCTAACAACAATAAACAATTAAAAACAACCCTATATGGAGAAATGCAAATTGTGGGCTTACAAACTGTTCTGTCCAAAGTGTAAGTGTGGCATTGATTACCAGCTGCATCTTTCTTACCTGTTAACACTCTTAGCCTGGCGGGGGAGGGTGCTGTTTCTGTTCTGTGCGCCTCTTCTTTCAATGCTGAGCTCTCATGCTGGTTCCTTCCTAATAATAGAGCTCCCGTATTACAGGAGACTTGTGAGTACAGGAAGTGAGAAGAGAAAGATGAAACAGCCAGAGAGCAAGAGGTTATTAAGTGCACTTAGTGTCAGGTGGGATGGGATAGAAAGCATAGCAGAATGATGATGCTAAATACGGAAAGAGATCTATGTGAACTCTGAGGAATATAATGTGCTAATTATGTAACAAAACAAGTAGCAGTAATGTAACCTGAAGATTCTCACAGATGCAGTACTTTCCATCCTTGTCCACGTGGGGGGCCTTAGCTTATAAACTGTGAACACGGTAATGTACCATTTAATAGCATTAGGAATATGTGTCCATATGAACACCTGTTACCCTAAACATATGCATATTTCTCAAGATCTTTGATGAATTAGATTATGTAAAAGCTAAGCAATATAGTACATGTACCCTCCTACTTAAACCAAAAAAAAAAAAAAAAGAGAAGGAAGTTTGTGTTTAAACAATCACTTAATGAGTTAACGTTATTTCTGAATTTTTAAATGTACTCACCCAACAAAACGGGATTTTAATCACTTTTCAGAGGCCGCCTATAAGACACTAGGTATTAACTGAGCAGGCTTCACTGTGATTGCTGAGCTCACACTGCCCCCTGGTGTTCTCGCAGCACCGCATGTCTTAGGCCAAGGAATCTGGTATTTCCTGCTGCCGGCTGGACAGTAGGCGGCAGTGTCTCCTCCTGTTTAACACAGGTATCTGTCTTCTCATCCTCGACTTTCCCATTCCTCTACTCTCCCCAGCACTTGGTATAGGGCCTGATGTTTGCAATGCCTGACGCAGCAATAATTATTAGTTGGATTAATGAATGAGGCTTGTCACGCAGACTGAAAAATGATGTCATTTTAAGTTCTCTCTCTTCTTCCCACCAAATAACCAAAGTTCTTTACAGTTTGCCAGTCCTTCAGTTCAAATCTTATCACTGGACTAGTTCTCACATGTCTTTCCTCCCAAGTGAAGTTCATTCTCTCTCTCTCTCTCTCTCTCTCTCTCATCACTATCTCTATCTCTCATCTCTCTCTTTATCTCTCTCTCTTGGAGTCTCTGCGTGTCTTACTTTTCTCAAATACCTGGAGTCCTGGCTTTCTATATCAGAGATGTGTCAATAAGGCGGTGAAGTGGATAAGGCTTCATTTATTTATTCTGGCAGTGCTAGCCATCAAAATCAGGACCTGGTTCATCCTTGACGCATGCTGTACCATGGAACGGCACACCCAGCCCCAGATAAGGCTTAGAGGCAGTAGCTATTGATCTAGAGTCCGCTTTGTCACTTACCAACTGGGTGAAATAGGCACATGGATCTTCTTAAGCTTCAGTTTTTTTATCTACAAAATGGTGATAATAATCACTTGCTCACAGGTGTGTGTAGATACCTGTGACATGTGGCAGAGCAAGAATTATTTTTGCTGTTTGTTTTGTTTTGTTTTTGTTTTTGAGATAGAGTCTCACTATGTAGCCCAGGCTGTTTAGGAACTAGCTACATAGCCCAGGCTGGCCTTGAACTGGCAATCCTCTTGCCTTAGCCTCCTGAAGGCTAGGATTACAGTCCTATGCCACCACTCTGGCTAACAATGTGGAGGCTGGAGAAGGGAGGAAGGAGAGGAGAAATAATGTAGAAGGGTAAAGAGGTAGAGGAAAATCTTGAAATAAATGATGCAACTGTATGAATACATGGGAAAAAATAGGGGAAAGAAAAAAATCAACAAAGTGTAAACCATGATTGTGTACAATTTTTATTACATATTAATTAAAATTCTTACTTTTAATCATTTCTTCTCTTTATACGGTTCTTCAAAATATGTAAGATGATGAATGTATAACCAAAAGTTATTTAAACTACTTCTCATTGTCTTCAGGGCATTATGTTAAGAATATTGGATTTCATGGGAAAAAAGTGTTAAGGAAGTTTTGCTTATGTTTATCTTAGAAAATGTTTTGCAACTCTGGCTATAGTGGGACAGTATTAGCCAGTTCATATCTATTTACTCCTGGAGACAACAGGGACCATCCTGTATACCACAATGGAGTATAATATTAGTTTTTAAACAGAGCCCTACACTCAAATGAATTCTTAGGACATGGATCAAAGCAAGCAAGCAAAACAAAACACAAAGCAAAACAGGGAAGGAAAGTGTCTGGGTCTAAATGTTTACTTTGTACTACCTGGAACTGTATCATAAAATGTCACTAATTCAGCTTCTGAAGCTACTCTGCCAAAACACTGCCTTTAAATGTTCTTGGAAGATAATTTGTATTTAATTTTAAATGAAACTGATTGCAAAATGGATATAGCATGTGATTTATTACTCTCCACCCCACCAATATCTATGACTAAAAAAGAATGCTGTTTCTAAAGATTGCTTCCATTTGATTCATTGATCAAGACAGAAGAGTACTCTTTAAGGGAAGAATTACTCTTTGGGTTAGAAAACATCTTGATGTATTTTTTAGGTATGAAGGACAAAACTATTTCGCTCATTTCCCCTCTCTATAAGTATAGATCAGGAAACAAAGATTAAATTCAAAGACAGCTGATTTTCTCTGTTTCATAAAGTATTTGAAATCCAGATGACTGCAATCAGTGCAGGAAGGACATTAGGTTGAGGAATTTGCAATTTGGAGAGAAACAGTAATAGGCAGAAGAAGTGTTGGGAGAGAAGAGAACCTTTTAGATGTAAAATATTCAATCTTAAGTTGTTTTCTATTTTTTTCAGTACTTAGTGTCCTTTATTTTTATTTTCTTATTTTTTCCTAACTCTCAGAAAAGTTTGTTGCTACAGTGAATGTGTATGAGTGATTGGGGAAATGAAGAAAAAAGAGTTTTGCCTGGCATGGTGGCGCATGCCTGTAATCCCCCCAACTCCAGAGGCAGAGGCAGGAGGATCACAAATTTGAGGCCAGAGGCAGCCTGCCTAACTCAGCAAGACCCTGTCTCAAGATAAATAATAAAAAAGGGGCTGGGAGGCAGCTCAGTGGTAGAGCACTTGCAAAGTATTTGCAAGGCCCTGGAGTCAGGCCTCTAATACAACCCAAAATCATTAATTAAAATAGAGAAAGAAAGATACAGGAGTTTCAGGAGAGGAATAAGGAGCTTGGCAGAGAGAGGAGCCACATTCAAGGGGTTGTCCCGGAAGGGGAAGGAATCTGGGAAGAGACAGAGAATGTAACACTCCCATCAGCCCTCTCCCTCACTCCCTACGCACATGCTCAGAAAGCTCCCAAAATATTGTGGGAAGTGTTGTATTTTATGTCAATATAAAAGGAGACAAACACACAGAAAGCTGAAGGACTTGAAGATCTGGGTTACAATTGAAAAGCACTTCACAGCATGCTTAGGACAAAGTGAGCACTCAGTGAATGGTAAGAAAAACAGGTCACTATCTACCTCTTATCCTTGCCATTTACTCAGGAGCAGATCACACACGTAGGTGTTCTATGACATCTCTTAAAGCTTGAAATGAATTTCTGATTCTCTCTTGTATGTACTGGCATCTTCAATGTGATTCTAGTGCAGGGGAAATTCTGTAAGATTGGGATCATGTCTAGTTTTTCTGTATATGTCCTAAAGCTCTTGGTTTGGTATATTGGTATATTTTTTGAATGATCTGTCTTGATAAGCAGTGCTAACCTTTCATTTATGCATTTTGTTGATGATCAGGGATGACACACACACTTGACATTTAGACATTCTCCAAGTTTCAACCCCCTCAGTGTAGTAACTTGAAACTTCTTCTCTCCCTCCCTCTCTCTCTCTCTCTCTCTCTCTCTCTCTCTCTCTGTGTCTCTGTCTCTCTGTCTCTGTCTCTGTCTCTCTCTCTCTCTCTCTCTCTCTCTGTACTCGAGGGCTGAATCCAGGACCTTGCCCAAACTTTGCAAGTGCTCTACCACTAAACTTCATCTCCAGCCCATTTTAAATTGTTGTCTTGGAATACAGTATTGCTAAATTACACGAGCTGCCTCTGGCCTCGAACTTGCAATTCTCTAGCCTCCACCTTCCTAATTACTGTCATTACAGACTTGGGCAATGGCACCTGGCTTTATCTACTTTCTTTAATTACTTCCCTTGTCGTGATGATTAAAAATGGAGATGGGATCGTTTGTGTAAACCCTAGATATACATCATATATTTTTTAAAACTTCACTCTTTTGGTGTTTGTGATCGGTTTTTCATAAACATACATCAACAAATTAAAACAGATTTCCTTATAATTGGTTTGCTAAAGGTGTGTCATCAATAGTGTTGAAGTTAAGCAGAATAATTTTCCTGCATGTGTTATTTTTCTTCTTATCATTGGCATGATAAATCTCAGGAGTATTATTTTCTAAATATGAACTGTATTGGTTTCCCAAAAATGCTCTACTTGGTTCTGGTGGATTTTTAAAAATAATTAAAATTTTTTTATTTGAGTGACATATTTTACTTTTATCTCTGTTCAAAAGTGAGATTTCTAATCATTTTCCTTCCTTAAAGTTCTTGTCAAGTTTAGCATTAAGGTTATTTTAGGATCGTAACATGATCGGAGAGGGGATGTTCCTGTTTTTCCTACCAAATGCAAGAGTTTGTAAAATATTGGGATTATATTTGTCCTTAACATTTTTAAGTAAAATGAAACCATGTTTCATTTTAATGCCTTCTGTGTTTTTTGTAAAGTAATTTTTTTTGTTTTGTTTTGTTTTTTGTGGTACTGGGGGTTGAACCCAAGGCCTCGCGCTTGCATGCTCTGCAAGTGCTGGACCACTGACCTGCACCCGCAGCCTATTTTTTTACGTTTTGAGACAGGGTCTTGCTGAGTCACACAGACTGCCTCTGGTCTCGAACTTGCGATCCTCCTGCCTCCGCCTCCTGAGCAGCTGGGATTACAGGCATGCGCCACTGCACCTGGCTTTAAAGTCATTTTTATAAAATTCTTTTTCTAGGATATAATCTATTTTTTGTTTACATTTAAAAATTTATTTCCTATAAAGTTGTTCATAGTGTCTTCTCGTGTCTTATGTCCTTATCTCTTTCTTATGTCTTCCTTCTGTACTGAAAATTATGCCTCCTTTTTCATTCAAACTATTTTGTACTTGGGGTTTCCCTTTCCTTTCTTTTTGATTAATTTTGCTAGAGTCTGCACATTTTATTAATCCTTTCAAAGAATAAGCTTTTGGTGTAATTTGTTATTTGCCTCATTTTTTTTCTCTTTTTGCATTTACTACATGGCCCTTCTTACCTGTGGAAATGGTAATTAATGGAAATTAATTTAGTAATTTTTGATGCTTCATTACTTTCTCATTGTGTTGAGGGAACTTGAACAACTTGCACAGCCCATTTCCACGGGCAGTGAAGTCATCATCTGTGATGACATGGGTTTATTAGATTCTCACTTAAGAGTGTTACTGTAAGGCTAAGGATATTTGATTCCCTCAGGATAATTTATATATATAATATCAGGGAAATAAACTAAAACTGAGGCAGTCTAGAAGGATTCTACCTTATACAATTTTCTGTGATGGTAGCAATATTCTATAATGTAACTGTCCAATGTAGTAACCAGTAACTGTTCATGACTACTGAGTACTTGAAATATGGCTAGAATGACAGGAACTGAAATTTAAAGTTGATTGTATTTCAGTTAGTTAAAAATTTTTTTATTAGAAATTTTTAATGTACATCATAATGTGATTCATTTTGACATGCTTTTCATTGTGACAATTTTCATATATGCAATTTGATAAACATTATTCATATAGGTTACCCCTTACTCTCTCCTATGCTTCCCCCCCTTCCCATCTAAGTTTCCCAGTTAGTTTAAATTTAAATTTAAATAACCACATAGGGCTAGTAGTTTCCATCAGCTTAGAGAATACAGTTCTAGAGTATTTGTATGATTACCTTTGTTCCAGGAATGTGCTTAACTACAGATATTACAAAGAGAATTAGAAAGTTTCTCTCCTTCTCACTTTCTGTCCCCTCCTGAACACATCAGTCCTAAAAACCATAGATGCATCAGGGCAAGGTAGGCATCAGCAAGAGTTGGGGTGTGGGAGACTTTTTACTAGTTTTTAACTTTGAGACAGGATTTCCCTAAGTTGCTCAGGCTACCTCTGGCTTCAAATTCACTATCCTCCTGCCTCAGCATCCTGAGTTGCTGGGATTGCAGGCCTGCAGCACAACACCTGACTATTCTCTGTATTCTTTCTCCTTAAAACATTTCATGTGTATTTATAATATTTTATTCTTTTAACTTCCGTGTTTCTTAACTTCTCTTTAATACATCCTTCTATTTTTCTCTTTGTGTTGTATAATAGATAATTTGCTCATACTAATCATTTAGTTCACTGCTTTTTTAAATTACTTATGTGTAATCTGGATTTCCATAGTTTTTTTTTTTTTTAACCTTGAATGCCTATCTTCTTTATTTATGGAATTTCCATTATGTTCTTTGCAAATTCACCTGCCTTTGTATCACAGGGTCTTGTTCTTTTGTTGTTGTTGTTTGTTTTTTGAGACAAGATTTTTCTATACAGTAGCCCAGACTGGCCTTGAACTTGAGATCCTTCCAAGTGCTGGGATTACAGTCCTATGCCACTTGGGTCTTTCCTTTTTTAAGAGTTTTGTTTGTTTTTTGTCTTTCATTGCTGAAACAGCTGTTTTCAATATTTTTAAAATTGATATTGGATTAAAGTGGGCTATGAACCTACTCTGTTGTTTCTGTTTACTCTTACTCATCACCTCCTCTTCCAAACTGACATTTTTTTTATGAGTTTATCTTAGCAAGACTGTTTTCTCAGAGAATCTTCTGAGGGATGAGTCTTGAGAACATAATTTTAGAGTAGCATTATATTGGCTTCTACCATTCTGATTTTTTTCTTTCCGTATGACTTGGTTGTTGACAATTTCAAATCACAAATTCAGGTTAGGTTCTGGTCTATGGCTTTGGATAGCTAGGGATGAATTTGTCTCTCTAGATCTCCACAAGTAACTTCCTTGGCTGTCTCCGTGTGCAAGTGTGTAGACTTGCTTCTGGTCCATTTAAGTGGCATGACTCAACAAAAGAGTCTTCTTTTGACTTTTTTCTTGCATGATCTCAGTCTTATCTACTTCCCCCACCCAAGCATAAAGCCAACTCTCTACCTTACTGAGTCTGGGGTTTAGCTCAGTTGGTAGAGTGCTGCTCTGTGCTTTCTGAGTCTCTGGGTTCTATCCCCAGCACGACAAAAATGGATCCTGAAACAATCAGCCATTGAAAAATCTATGAATAGCAGAGAAGCACTGACAAAATGTTGAGCATGGCACAATGTCGAGGAGTGTTTTGTTCTTTTGTACATAGGGTTGCTATGAGTCAGACTCGACTCAGTGGCACCTGACAACAACACTACTGAGCTGACATCACAGTGAAGTATTAGTATTAGCTTAACATCTGATCTTAATTTCTCAACCTGATTCTAATTCAGCTCTGTAGTTTTAAAAATTATTTATTTTGTAATATAGCCACTTGAAACTAAGTATCATGAGGCTAAGGATTTCGTTCTGTTCACTGACGTTAGCTAGATAAGTGCCCAAAACAGAATAGGTGCACAGTAAATATTTGTTAAATAAAACAAAGAAAAGATGAATGAGTCGCCCTTCACCTTATGTGTGTGTGCATATTTTGGAGGATAAGAGCATTTCTACAAGTTTATAGTAGAATCCTTTTCAGATTGTCTAGTTGAAACTAAGACATATTACTACCCAAGAAAGAGTAGTACCTTCCACTATTTCATCGACTGGGTGGCACACAGGAAATATCCCAATCCTATTAGTCCCCAATCCTATTATCTAAACCCAGCCTCCATCATCCCCCATCTATATTCTCCTGTTTCTACCCAACTCTTCATGGCTAGAGTCCACTCCTCCAAATCCATCACCTCATGGGAAACAAACTCTCATACCCTCCGTCCTCCAAATCTACCGCCCAGCCACCAACTCTGGTCCCTGCCTCCCTGACAGCCATCTTACCAAGCTCCCACCTGAATCCAAGCATGGTGAAGTTGAAAATATTGTTTTAGTCATTGCTATATCACAAAGACTGGGCTGGGATTTAGCTCAGTTGGTAGAAGGGTGTTCTGTAGTCTCTGAGGTCCCAAGTTTGATTCCCGCACCACAAAAAATGGGAGAAAGATGTGGCAATCTACTCCCGAGGCAATCCTGAAACAATCAGCCATTGAAAACCCTAGGAGGGTCACTATGAGTTGGACACAACTCGACTCAACAGCACCTGACAACAACATATCACAAAGCCTAGAAGGAGAAACTGACACAGAATAGAAACTCAGTAAATATGTCTTGAATAAGAAAGGATGAATGAATTTAATCACCACCCACCCTGAAATATGTGTGGTATAAATACCCAAAATGTAATTAAGAACTTTTGCTTTAAAGTAAAATAAAAATAGCAGAAATACACAGCCTGAGGCTTGGCTGTTCAATTTTCTTTTAAGTTTCCCCACATATAATGGTGTTTCCAGCTGCCTTGTACAGTTTCTAATGTTAAACAAAGTAGCACCACAAAGCTAAGAAAGCCAAAATTCTCTGCTCTAAAAAATAAAGAAGGAAATTAGTCTTAGAAAAATTAGATAAGTTTTTTAAAATCATACTTGAAGTTCTAACCTGTTTCCAATGTAAAAATAAAAACTAAAGTTAAAAAAAGTTTTTCTATCTAAAAATCTTTTGCCACATTCCTGGGCCTGAAGTAGGGAGAGAGAGAGGCAGAAAGATAGAGATGAGAGAGAGAGAGAGAGAGAGAGAGAGAGAGAGAGAGAGAGAGAGAGAGAGAGAGAGAGAGAGAGAGAGAGAGAGAGAGAGAGAGAGAGAGAGAGAGAGAGA